>JXPG01039964.1:2627-14652 GCA_001015175.1 Megaselia abdita | reverse complement strand
CTATATCAGTGTAAAACTAAAATTGTAGAAGGAATTCTACCACTGAAAAAACACATTTTGGATTCCACATGCTACAGCTGATCTGCCGCAATTAATAGTAGCCAATCAAAGCAGTTATTCCCACATAAGAAAATAGTCGGTGTTCAATATAGAATTTGAAGATCGTGTAAACATTTCTTGTTTAAATTCAAAAATTCCAGACAAAAGTACAACAGTTCCATAAAAGCCATCTCCTCGGAGAAACGAAAACAAAATCTCCTTTCCATTTAGAAAGGGAATTGGCACAAGGAAAACAGTTTTCTATAGAAAGCAAAAGACATTGTAATTAAATGGCAAATTTCAGTTTTTGCTTTAAATGTTTGCAATCAAAGAAAGTGCAATACAAATCAGATTCTAGATTTGGCGCCTTTACTAATCTCTGTCACTCGAAGCACAATGATTTGTAATTAATGAACGTTGTGCTTTCGTTTAAGTCTATTGAATAGTAATTTGTCTTCTTTTTTGTTAATTGAAGGGGTTTTGATGACTGAGTGAATTTGGATGAGTGACAGTGTTACGAGGCATTAATTAAATGGAGGGCAACATTAATTAGACAGGAATTTTTGTTTGTATTGAGAAAATAGGGGAAGCTTTAGACTCCATGTTCTTTAAAGGAAAGTATTGTTTGATTTCATCACAATATTTAATAATAAAAATAAAAAACTTCTTTAACTTACAACATTGCCGGTTAATTAACGAATGTCCCTTTCGAAGCCCTAAATATAAATATTATAGAACACAAAATAATGTAATTGTTTCATCAGTATACCATTTGTTGTTTCACAGCCTACTTTAAAATTAAATGTGTACACTATATTAAAAAAAAAACCAATACAACATTGCCGGTCAATTAATTAATGTCCCTTTCGAAGCCCTACATATAAAAATCATTGAAAACAAAATAAAATAATTGCTTAATCAAAAATTAACCTTTTATTGTTGCTTAACAAAATACCAAAAACTTAAATTGTATAAGAAGAAAAGAGATTTTCCTGACGAATTCACTGCCAATCCAAATGGAATAAATTTCGATTTGGTTTCGTTGTCAGTTAGATTGTAATCTGACAATGAATACCATACCAAGCAATACCACGCAAAGAATATATGCATAAACATTTATCTGACAATGTTTCCACACATTTAAACCAGGATGAAGACAACACAACCTATCCTATAATCTCGATGATGATTCAACCAGATAGAATGAAAGGAAGAACCAGAAAATAAATAACGAACGAACGAAAGAAACAAACCTTCTTCCCCGGGCTACCATCTTGAAGACATCAAAATATTTTATATATACAAAAAGAATATTGTGAGCAAACAGCAGAAATATGACATTGTGAGCACAATGGCAATATATTTGTTCCTTCCTCTGCATCTTCACTACTCTGTTCCTCGATCTTCTTTTTAGGTTTCATTGAAGCGAAAAAAAAAAAAAAAATAAGAGAAGAGAAGAGGAAGACGAGCTATTGCTATTGCAAAACCCTTAGCAGATGAAAGTATCCCTGAAGAATGCAACACACATATATTTCTCCTTTTTTAGTGCTCTGCTCTACTCCAATGTTGAAGAACTAAAAATTTCTGCTGCCATAATATCAAAAGATATGGCTGGCAGATAGGACTGCAACAATGTCTTGTTACTTGGAGTTGTGATAGGGATAGGGATTCTACTGCTGCAGTATTATTACTTTCAAGATCTCTCATTGATATGTTTATATTACATACATATGGCTGGTTTCGTCTTCCGGTGATGGTTGCTTTTAAGCATGAAATAGGGATAGTAGGACTTCCACTTTAAACTGTGGAAAGTAGGAAGGTAATTCATTGATTAAAAACTCTACAAATCTTCAACTAATTCAATAGCCATACCATAGATATGTTTTCCATTTCAGCCGAAGCACTCTGTTCTTAATATTTGCATTGAAAAAGCTTTTTCTTGCTTTGGTTTCAGTGGAGAACATCAGACTATGAAAGTTTTCCTATCTATTATTTTCCTATGGCCATACTAATTGGACACATTAGGTCACGGGTTCTACACTCGTCATTTTCGGTTTGAGAATTCAGATTTTTGACTATTTAATCAAAAAAGAAAGGTATTATAGTTCTAAGTTCAAACCTCAGTGTTTGTTTTTTCAGTTTAAATATTTAATTGTAGATATATCTAAGAGATTCATAATCCTCAAAAGTCTGTCCATTTCTCTGGAAAATCTCATTTCATAGACAAATACCGTAGATCGAATCTTAATTTCGAACTTAATCCGAATAGGTTACAATCATTTTCCGCACGATTTAATAGAAAATATTCTAGTGAATAATCAAATATCCTCTGTAGTGTGTAGTATATGAAGTAGACAGAGAGCAACTTGCACGGAGCACATGTTAAGGCAGTCAACCAGAAGATTTTCGATTTTATATCCTTACTCTTTTTCCATACTTTGTAGATACGTATCCTTTCTCTATCTTCTGATATTCTGATATGAGTCAATTTACTTTTTTTTTATTAATATTTTCTGTGTAAAAAGTTAATATCTTTTTTTCTTATAGTCTGTATGAAGTCTTTTTTTTTTTTACTTTGATGTATTTATTAAAATTAAGTGTGAGATGAGAGACAAAAATCTCAAGCTTCACATTCTAGCATGAGTCATCATTTCGTAAATTTGGTCATTGTTCACTTGTGTTTCCCGCCAAATCCACATTATAATTACGTTCATCAAACTATACTAACATTATATATTTCCAAAATATCTTTAGTCTTCAAACGCAAGTTAGCATCATGAGTATGAATCTCTCAAATAAATTGGATGTTCTCCAAAGGGGAGACAAACACTTGGAGACAACAGTTGCCTTAAATGACATTCGAACACAGTTACAGGAATTAACTAAATCTGTGGAGAGTTGTCAAAGTGAGGTGTCTGAGGTAAGTGGTTTTTATTTTTAAACTTTGATGGTTTTGAGAGTAGTTTAACTGGGCTTAGGTTTTGTGATGGGGATATGAAGCACACATTGTTTTGCTTCAGTGGAGCAATATAAACTGGAAATATATTTCAATAATTACAGTGAAGGCTTCAAATATTATATGAAATTTTTGAAGAATTGTAGAAATTGACGCTAGTCTTTTTTGCTGAACCTTTGAATGAAGCCTTGTCTACAATAAAAATAAAACCACCCTAAGAAAGATACAACATTATCCTACTGTGGCATTGCTATGTTAAAACACTTAATATCATTAACAAAAGCTAATTTACTTGCTGTTTAGATTGACAGTTTTAATGTTGGCCATATCAGTCAACGATGGATGGCCAAGGTGTTTCTATCGAAGCCTTACCAGCGCAGGACAGAGGAACAGAGGTTCTTAGCACTTAATCCGCACACAGCACAAGTTAAATTAGAACAAATACCTATTCCTGAATCTTCGAATGCCCAGGTATTCATATAATTGTCAAACCACATTTACTACCAATTAAGTTTAGCGATTCTTCACATTCTTTTACTAGAATTGAAGTTGTTGAAATAGAGTCTAGGGATTTCATCGCAGCCTGACTGTCTACACAGATTGCCACAGAGGAGCCTGTCTGTACCAACAGATTGTCCTCAGCTAGCTCTAGTAAAGCCGCACAAGCCATCTTAATGGCGTATACCTCGCTTTGAAAGATCCAGCAGAAGTTTATTAGTCTGAACGACCTTTCCTGAATGTGATAGCCCGCACCACAGCCATAACCTGTTTTGGAGCCATTCGTAAAGTCCCTTCAATCGTATACTTGGAATACCATATTGTAGTTTTCTTTGAAAGCGATATTTTCCAGGCATGCATTCAGATTTTTTATCCCGAGTATATATAGAGTGTCCTTATGACTTCTCTTTCTAATGTCCTATTGACGTGAGTCTGATAGCAGCATTAGCTGTCAAGTATTTTGAGAAAGCTTCACTCCTGCGGGAATTTGTAACATATTTGCTGTCCACCAAACGACGGCCGCCTACACAAATATGGGTCTAACGATAGCAATGAGAATCCAGTGTGTCATTTTTCGAGATAGCTCCAACGCTGCTCGACTAAGAGAGCAGCTTGAGCCTTCTTAGTTATTTCTTTAATATTTTTACTCCACAGAACCTTTGCATCCAGGTAAACCCACAGGTATTTAGCTTCATAATGAAGATTGGAATAGTCCTTTTCCTAGTGAAGAGGACTACCTCAGTCTTGTCTGGATTTACCCAAACTATTCACACCTGCTGATTTATAAGGTTCAAAAGAGTTGATTGTCTATATTACCTTATCCGGAGTTATAAAATCCGAACAAGAAGAGTCATTAGTACCCATGGCCTGCGTTTCTGGAAAGTGAGTTGAAAGCAAAATATCATTGGCTTCTTCAGTTGATTGGGCCCATCTACTGTCGGCTAATTAAAGATGCGTACGGAACCTCCTTATCATGCAAACACTACATTGATGAGGATATTGGATGCCCCCTCAATGCTGGTAGTAATAGTGTCACCGTCACTGAAAATAGGAAACAGAAAAACATTAATAGATTTCCTAACTAAAATACAGAATCTTAGTCTATCGAGTTATCAGCCAGATAGAGCAGATCAAAATCCTTGCTTTCCAGCCTCTTGATTTTACCCCTATTTACCCAGGGTTCCTGAATCAAAGCTATCAGAATGATTTGTTTTGAAGCTCTTCTCTGAAGCAATCTGTTTCTTTTTAAGATTATTTTGTACTAACATTATGTTGGAAATACTGTCACCTGGAGCATCTGCAGCCATTATTGTTCCATGGCTATAGGGGGTTCGTATTCGCCGATGAGAGCACTTTGCATCGTGTGCTCTATTATCGGCTCCTCCTTAACCGACCTCCAACCATTATCCTCATCTATTATTAGACCTCTCTTGCTGGTGTCCACCGGCACATCATTAGTACCGAAGGTCAGACTGTGGCCCTTAGAACCCAGGGCCGTAGGACGTCTACTAATAATCTTACCGACCTGGTATAAAGGTTGTTGAGTAACTCTTGTTCGATGAGGAGTCTTGGAAGTGAGGTTCCTCAGACAACCCATAGACTTGCCATGAGGACCTCACTTCTAACTCGGCTCCTCATCTTATTCCAAAAAAAAAAACTTCAAATAAACGTCCTTTTATTTCCCTACTAATTATAAAACTGAAAAGAGACTCTTTCGTCTCTCGTTGTTTTCTTATATACTATCTCTTAAATGTAATAGTAGATGGCGACTGGCTCCTCTCGCTGGTTTTTTTTTAGAACTGCTTTTAGATTCGAGGTGTGGTAGCCGGCTGTATCAAAATTATTTTAACGATCATGCCGTTACACTTCGCTTTCTATAGTAAACTTATTTCCCTTGCACACGCTGTAAACTAGAATTTTTACAATGATTAATAATATATTTAAAAACAGGATACACAGGAATATTCGATTAAATTTATTTCTCGGGCTACTCTTTGTATAAGCGTCGATTGGGGTGAGGATTTCTATATTTATGGTCACCATCCCTGGAATGACTTTCGTTCTCATCTATTAAGTCGTCAACNATATATTTAAAAACAGGATACACAGGAATATTCGATTAAATTTATTTCTCGGGCTACTCTTTGTATAAGCGTCGATTGGGGTGAGGATTTCTATATTTATGGTCACCATCCCTGGAATGACTTTCGTTCTCATCTATTAAGTCGTCAACTTTGTCAAGAAAATCTCCCATCGGAATGTCTCTTATGTTTAAACCTTCCAGATTTAAGTTGATAACCTAACGATATCTCTAGCTCAAATGACTGAGCCCAATGCTAGGGCTCGGTTGATGGCGAGGTCCGTTTGGAACGTTATCCCCCGTTCTATTCCATGTATGATTACATTTGTTCTGATATAATAGCTTATTCCATCGTATTTTGGGAGATACACTCGATCGGGGTTGATAAATGATCTTCTCTGGGTGAGGTCTACTGCAGCTTTCATGTATTGAGATCCAATTCTTGTGGGAATACCGAGAACTGCTCCCTCAATCTTCAGGGTTTTGGATAAACCTTTGATAAATTGAGTCTTGGGAATGGTTGCGGTGGTTGATGAGATCCTGGGAGTAATTGGTTGTTCTTTTATGGCCACATAGAACACAAGTCCAACATACACTGCTAACTGGAACTTTGGTTTGGGCATTCTGCACCTATATGACCTTTCTATTCGCAGTCATAACATAGTATCTCTGGTTCTTGTCGGGTGGATTTGTCTTTGTCTGCATCGTATGACAAGAAAACATTGGACATGTTTGTTTCGTTATTCCGTTAGAACGGGGTCTTAGCATGCGATTTCACTTCACTGGAGATTTTTCACACTGTTCACAGATTTCCTCAATCTGGATTTGCTCAGGGGTGCCAACTAGCTCTTGTTCGATGAGAAGTCTTGGAAGTGAGGTTCCTCAGACAACCTATAGACTTGCCATGAAGACCTCACTTCTAACCGTCGCCTCATCTTATTCCAAAAAAACAAACACTTACTTCAAATAAACGTCCTTTTATAAATTATAAACCTTTCGCCTCTTGTTGTTTTCTTATATACTATCTCTTAAATCTAATAGTAGATGGCGACTCGTCTTTTTGACGCGCTGGCTCCTCTCGCGGGTTTTTTTTAGAACTGCTTATAGTTTCTTAGTTTTTTAGGTAGTTGGTTGGTGTAGGTCCTAGCACTCTCGCCTTCCATCCTAAGTGCACACGTTAGATGATCCGTAGGAGTTAGCTCCTTACCACTAGCAGTCGACTCCTCGTACTTCCGTAGGAAGAAGTTTGTCTGTCGTAGATCCTCCCTTCTCGTGTGGCTCTTACTCGCGGCTTTACCTGTCCAGGTTGTGGGTCTTCCTTTTAAGGGGTTACTCTTTGCCGCATCATCTGATATTGATATTGTGGACCTTTCACCCTTCCCTTTTATGATGATCAAAAAACAAATATTTTAATTACCTGTATTTCCATAATGACTCAACAGAGTAACCTATTCTCGTCAACTACTCTCAAACCATACAAAAAAAAATATTAAATAAAATCTTAAAATAAAAATAAAATTTCCAGGTGAAGCGTGATATGGTGCACATCAAACATGAGCTGGACACAGTTCAACAAGTCAAAGAGGAAATCGAAGAACTTCGCGAGTATGTCGATAGACTTGAAGAACATTCACAAAGGCGGAAGCTAAGACTTTTAGAACAAGTTTGTAGCTTGAGTTTATTTCGTGTGATTATTATTTTTTAATATTTCTTTAAATGTTTTGATGTTCTTCTTTTCATCCCCCCTCAAACAACTACCTACCATATCGATCGATCGATGACATGCCATTTTACCAAATGACATCCTTCAAATCAAAATAAGTCCTTAAAATGAATGAGATTTTGAAATGAAATCCCTGAAAGTTATGCACCATACTATTAAGAGCTTTTGTACCATCTGCATAGAATATGTCTGCGGAGCGGGGCTTACTTGAGGACGGGCCTCGTTTATCTGCTGACCATTCTAAGCAATCAAAATAAATGATTTGATCGAAAAGTTTTTTGTTTTATTTTTATTTTATTTATCATTGGAAAACATTTGTGAATTGTGCATTCATCGTTGAATTATTCATACCAAATGCAATTTCAACATATCACTGATGTCTAATTGGCGCTCTTGAGTGATATACGTTACATCCGTGTGACTTTTAAATTTACGACTGACTCATGGAATGTTTGGGTTAGGGTGTGATTTATGTAGATTTTTTTCTGGCACATACAAAACAAATTGAATAAGCATTGATTCTTTTGATTTACACAAATTCCATTTGTTTAAAATCATATCCAAACAAACCAGCAGATGGAGCTTTCATCAAACAAATGATATTGTCAGAAAAAGAAACTTGACCCAAGCTTACTAACCTTAATAAACCATTATTTACTATGAAAAATGCATAGTATCAGTATGTAAGCATAGCCACCACGATGTTCTTCATCAGTACTACACTAAACGTAAAAACTATACAACGCATAGACAAATAATAGATAGGAAAACTTGAATAGTCTGATGTTTTCCACTGAAACGAAACACCCTACCAGAACAAGAAAAAGCTACTAATAGCTTTCTCAATGCAGACAGGGTACTTAGGCTGAATCGGAAAACATCAGATTCTGAAAAAGCCTATGGCGAAAGTTAATAAGAGACTTTTAGGCAGTCTTTAATTTTTAGAATGTTAGTGAAAAACTAAATTCTGGTTTAGTTTCCCATTGTCAGATTGTTACTCCACTTATATAGTTAAAACAATACAAATATTTTATAAAAACTGAATACATATTCAGGGATCCTATAAAATTCTAGGTTCACGTCTCATTTATTTCAAAAGTTATTAAAATGTGTTCCCTTTAACATAGAGAAATCATATAGACAGGAAAACTTTCGGATTCTAATTTTTTTCAGTCGAAGCGCCCTGTTAGTGATATTGTTCTTGTTTTGACAGGGTGTTTCGTTTCAGTGGAAAATATCAGACTCCGAAATTTGTCTATTCCTTTAGGAATACATCTAAAGCTATATGTATTCACCACAAGAAGCCTGTGTAGAGTGTAGACCACCTGTATTTCTCCCAGTATATAATGTCAAAATTTTAAATTCCCGTTTTAGCATGTCAAAAACTTGTGAACGTTCTTCATAATAGCGTGAATTTGTATATTAGTGTTATTATATTTTTACAACACAAAAAAAATACACACACAAAATTGGCTCAAACCCGGATGTAACGTATATGTTGAGAACACAAAGAAAAAATGAAAACCGCTGTGTTTGCGCTGTCATGAAACCCCATTTTCAAAAATGAAATCAGAATCTCTCAAGTTGTTTGTAATTTAAAACTTTTCAGTTATTCTTTTTTGCATGTGAATATCTTTTTTAATTTATTTTTCAATCTTATAAAATTGGCTGATGTTGAGTTGAATCGCATACATTTCAACCTGCTTCCTCGGAATGAAAATACGGGCAATCCAAAATGATTCTAACCTTTTTCAATTTGATTCCAGGGCCTTACATTTTCATTAACCTATGCCATTTTTGCGGCGGTGCTAGGCATGCTTCAATTTGGTTACAACACTGGTGTTATAAACGCTCCCGAAAAAAATATTGAGAATTTTATGAAAGATGTATATAAGGATAGATATGGAGAAGATGTCACTGAAGATTTTATACAAATGTTGTACTCTATTGCTGTTTCAATATTCGCCATTGGTGGAATGATCGGGGGTTTCAGCGGTGGTTGGATGTCAAACAGATTTGGAAGGTGGGTTTATGTTACTTTTATTAAGGATTATCAAAGACACACACTTTGTGGTTTTTAACTTTGATAGTTCATGTATTGGAATTGTTGGGTTGAGTCCTCACTAATCATACAAAAATAATTCATTTAATAAGAAAAAATGTTTTACTCTTTTTCAGGAAAGGGGGATTATTAGTAAATAATATATTAGGTATAACGGGTGGTTTGTTAATGGGTTTTACGAAAGTAAGCCATTCCTATGAAATCTTATTCCTTGGACGGTTTATAATAGGTGTTAATTGTGGTAAGTATTAAATGTGACTTCAAATATTATTTTACTAAATATAAAAAAAACCCAACAGGTTTAAATACATCGTTAGTACCAATGTATATCTCAGAAATAGCTCCATTAAATTTACGTGGTGGTTTAGGTACTGTTAATCAATTGGCTGTGACCGTAGGTTTACTATTATCCCAAGTGTTGGGAATAGAGCAAATATTAGGAACTAATGAAGGCTGGCCTATATTACTTGGTCTCGCCATTTGTCCAGCTATTTTACAAATAATGTTACTTCCATTATGTCCAGAGTCGCCACGATATCTTCTAATCACCAAGCAATGGGAAGAGGAAGCCAGGAAAGGTTTGCATATATATACTTTTATATAGAAAACTAGCTTAAATCTTTATATCAGCCCTCAGAAGACTACGAGCAAGCCGGATGATCGACGAAGACATCGAAGAAATGCATGCTGAAGAGCGAGCTCAACAAGCTGAAAGTCATATATCACCAATGGAACTTATCTGTTCACCAACTTTACGCTCTCCTCTAATAATCGGTATTGTAATGCAACTCAGTCAACAATTTAGTGGAATCAATGCTGTTTTCTACTACTCAACATCACTCTTTACAAGCACTGGTCTTTCTGAAGATAGTGCTAAGTTTGCTACCATTGGCATTGGTGCTATTATGGTAAGTTACTTTTTTATTAATGTGTGGATTTATATGATGTATAGGGATTTGGAAATTACATTTCACCATTAACAATGCAGTGTATCCTTCATATAACGCAGTTGTTGGGTCTTTAACACAACGTTACCTTATATCAACATTAAACACAATCTTACTCCTAATCTTACATACAACATTACACTGAATTTTATATTTAAACCTTACATCTATTCTTACAAGTTACAGCTAAGCATACCGGACCTTCATTCAAGTTTACATCTAACCCTACATCAATTATTTTACTCAATCTTATAGAACAATCTTATCGATCAACGATTGAATCCAACATAATCTTATACATCAATCAATCTTATATCTAACCTTACATACCGAAAATTATATTCAAACCTTTCATCGATCAATACACCCAAGGATACCGGACCTTCATTCAACCTTACATCCAACATTACATCAATTCTTATACTCAATCTTATAGAACTTTCATCTAATCTCACATCGCAACGTTATATCAATCAAAGACAATATAGGAAAATATAAATCGTATTTTAAAAAAAAATAGATGGCGCTGATAAGTAGTGCACAAGATTATTCTCCCTTTTTCTGATAAATGTAAATTTTAAAAAAGTATTTTAATTTTTTAATTATTTTGAATGTTTTCAAATTATTTGTTCTAAAAATGCTGCTTTCAAATCTACATTAATTTTAGTCTTAAATATCTTTCTAATTCATTTTTTTTTTTAAATTTAAAACTGTCTTCAATTTTAATTATTTTTTAAATAAAATCTAAAACTCAAATTCAAAAAGTATTAATATTAAAATAATCTTTTTTTTTGTATCTTGTTTTTAATTTAAGAAACAAATTAAATTTCTTTAGAATTTTTCAATTTAGTTTCATATCTTTATGTTGATTTAAAATTCTATGATTTTAATGTTAATATTATTAAACATTTTGATGATAAGTAATAATTTAATAATATTTTTGTTCTTAATATCTATTTTATATTTACAATTTCTTGAATTAAATTAATAATTTTATAAACCATATTTAATTTTGAGTTTAAAAAAATATTACAAGAAATTATTTTTGATATTTTTTAATTTATTAAAAAAAAAATCAATATTTTCCATTTTAATAATCATGAAATTAATGAGTAAATTTTTTGTTTAATTTCTAAAATATAAGAATTTTATATTTTTAAGAATATTTTTTGTTTAATATTTCTAAAATATATCAAATTAAAATTTTGTTTCTAAGTTCTAAAAATCTATTTATTATTTAATTTTTAATTTAATATTTAATTTTAACTTTAGTGAAGAGATTTCTTAAGCTTCAATTTTGGTTTTAATTACTTTTTACAAAAGAATCCATTGTTTTTTTATTTGTTGTTTTTCATTATAGAATTTTAAAATATATAATGGAAAATAGTATTTTTAATAAAATTTAAGAATGTTAATTTACTTCGATAATCCAAAAACTTACAAAAATCTTCCAAGATATTTATTAAACAATATTTATTATATATAAATAGTTATGGTTTTTATACAATTCGTTTAATATGATGAAATCTTTTTTTAAATATTGTATTTTTATGAAAAAAAAATAAAATAATAAAAAATATTCTTAAAATACTTCATAAAGTCTAAAATATATAGACAAGTTCTGTGTTGTGTTATATTGTGATTTTATTTTAAAAAAAACACTATTAAAATATTAGGTAGTTGGTTGGTGTAGGTGCTAGCACTCTCGCCTTCCAGTCTG
>JXPG01039844.1:0-11873 GCA_001015175.1 Megaselia abdita | reverse complement strand
ATTTTGAAGGTACTAATAAGACCTACAAACCCCTACCAAAATGCTGAAGATACATNTTCGTTATCTCGAATCATATAGGGTCGTGATTAATAAGGCCTACAAACCCCCATCACATTTTGGAAATACATGGGCGTAGACAAGGGGCAACTTCATATAGGGTCTTGTTATACATCATTTTGAAGGTACTAATAATAATAATAACCCCTACCATAATGCTGAAGATACATCGGCGTATGAAAGAGGCAATTAAAGACAAATATATTATTATAGACTTTACGATTCATGGTATGATTATTATGATTCCTAATATATTATTCGAAGTTAGGATGGGGCCTGTGAGTTGGGTAATTTTATAATTCATTTAAAACAAAAAAGCCTAGTGCTACTACGGAACGTAATTCTACTGCACCGCTTCATTTTTTAATTTATTTAGTGTTTAGCTGTTTTTCTAAAGCTGAATGATTTCCTGTAGAATTTTGATATCTATTCCAATTCCAGAAATTCCACCTGCTCTTATAATATTTCCAACAATCCCTTCCATTATAAACCCATTACTCTAGAATTTATACAAAAACAAAAATCTGTCCCACAATTGTCTTCAAAATTCCTTTGAGTGTAAAAGACATACAACAATTTTCTTCAAAAAATACTTGAGAATGTGTTACGCACTCATCAAAAGATAAGAAATTCACTCCATCACAAACTAGTCGTCCTTATTTCCAAGGGATGGTGTGCGAAGAAGGAGGAGTTGAATGTGAAAGAGCTTTTACTTTTCAGGCCACATACATTTTTTATCAAACAAAATCCTTGTATGGTAGTTTACTTTTCCCAAGGAAAGATCTTAAATTATTACTTCCTAATGAGTGAGATTTTCTGTTGCCTTATTTGCCAACTAATCAAAGGGATTCATGTCATTACAGTTTGTGTAATAGTTTGAGAAACATAATTAAGATGTCTGCTAATGATTTCTCGTGGTTTTTGATTCTACATAATGTCGACATGAAATGAAGTATGGGTGCGGTTCTCTGAAAATTATAATTTATTTAAAGTTGACATTCCTGTGGTTATTAATTTCGTATCATTTTGCGTTTGATCCTTTAGAATCCTTCGTTTCGTTCGAGTATTTGTTCAGTAAACTAAATTTGTTTACGATAGGTTTTGAGGTTAAAACTTTCTGGAAGGAGTTATGGATCAACTTTTTCACACAATTCCATATACAATAACAAAGTGTTAAGATAGGAAAGTTTGGGTGATTAATAAACTTTGCTATCATTCTTTTATTCACTTCCTACGACTGACTGAGTTGTCTTTCTTTCAAAAATAATGAAATCCTTTGGGATCAATAGCTTATCCTTCGTTATAATTGCTTTGTTTTCCTCTTTTGCTTTTTATATCTATTCCATTTCACATGTCGTGTGAATTGAAAATAAATAAAATATATTTCTATTATTGTTTGAATGTCAACAGGAGGACCAAGATTGGGGATTCGTTGCGATGGTGTTTGACAGACTCTTCTTCTGGATCTTTATTATTATCTCACTGATTGGAACGGCCGTAATTCTGGGCGAGGCTCCGGCATTGTATGATTACACAAAACCAATCGATATGGAACTGTCGATTATTGCTAGGAAGTTGTTCAATATTACCGACAAAACGTAGTGCATTAGAATGGTTGTTTATTTCTCCTTCTTAAGGGAAACATTTTAAACTTAATAAAATTGAATTTTAGTAAAATTTAGAATTTATTTTATTTTTTGAAAGAAAATAGCTAAAGCAAGTGAGTATTTAACGAAAGAGATTTCAGGGAAATTTTAAAAATCATTGTTTAGATCTATGGAATTAGGGTTTTGTTTTTTAAATAACTCTTAAAATTTTATTAACTAAGCTGATTGGCCGGAACTCATCAGGCTTTGCTTTTGGAACAGGTATATTCACTTGGAAACTTTCCAGCCCAAACACGATTTACTTCTTCTTAAAAAAAGTTATAGCGTCATCAATTTGAAGCATTAGAAATGGTGAAAAGTTAGAGAATTAAAAAGTTGAACTAAGTCATATATCGATCCATCATTAATTACAGGAGCATCGTAAACAGCAAGAATTAAATCCTGCTTTGAAAATTTAGGTGGTGATTTTTGCTTATACAGTTTACTACGAAAACAAGAACATAGTCCAATAATGTTGGTACACCTTGGAAGTGAGTGGGAACTTCTTATTGACAAATTCAAATCCAAGTTCTCTAACTGAATCTACGAACTCATGACAAACGTTTGAAGACTTTATCAGGTTTTTGTTGAAATCTCCACAGACAATGATATGTTGAAATTAACCACAGTAGATGTTCATCTCATTAAAAAAGTTGACTACGTGTGTAGAGTTTGGTGGTTTATATATACATCCATGTTGAAGATTGGTAGATGGCTATAAACTTCTAAAATAATTAATATTTTAATAAGTGCGTGTTTAAATGAGCATTTGTTTGGTTTGAGGTAATAAGTGAGTGAGTTTGAGAATGTGTTTGAGTGCTGGATCTGAATGAATCGAAAAATGTTGGGTTCTTATCATCTGTATTATTCTTATTCAAGAGAAGAAAATCTTAGACAAAAATTCTTCCGTGTTTAATTCAATTAGGGCTGTAGGTTTTGAATGTGAACTTAGTGTTTCGAGTGAAAGATTCTAACAGATTGGTCTCATTCGATGTTATGTATAGACCAGACTCGTCTCCAGGTGGTGAATAGGATCTTCAACAACCAACCGATGGTATTCATTTCACATTCTCAGGTAAAATCACCTAATATATAAATTTTACTTAAAAGATGAGTTTCCCAGTCTTTTATTCATTTATATTACTTTCATGGATTTTATTAATTTCTTATTAATATATAACATGATAGTAAATGTTTTGTTTTTTTTTAGATTAAAATAACAATACTATTCATCAGCCAATAATAAAAATAGTAGAGATATCCAATATTTTCTCAAATCCAGCAAAAACCGAAAGACCTGTTGGTATGTTCTCAAAGAATCAATCTCGAGAGATTTGTCACATGCCCTTTAGTCAGATGGAAGTTCTTAAAAAATAAATTGCTTTTCTCTTACTTTAGATTGTTATTTAATTTCGAAATTGCTTTCGTCTTCCCTAACATCCTCCTACGTCGCAGTTCCCCAAGAGATACATAAACTGTTGATTCTGTCTTTTTCGCTCCCTCCTTTTGCTGGTAATTCCTGTCCATCCCAAGTTTGACAGAAAAATAAAGATAAAGCAGAAGATAATGGATTTTTAAAAAGATTAAACACGTAAAGGTGTCCTTTTCTCGTCCTTTGGGTAGTGTTTTTTTTGTAACAAACCAAAAAATATATCTAGCCAACTTTGAAAATCAATATTTAACAGACATTTCGAACAGAAAGTGTATGTATTATGGCGTCATAACAATCTTCAGATAGAAAAACAAACAGAAAGAATGAAAAGACTGTGAAGCATCGGAGAATATGCAAATAGAATCCAATTATTTTCTGAGAGCAAATTATTCTGAAGGACTTTTATCATCATCTTCTTATCCATCCTTACAAAACTGCTTTCTTTTATACATGAATTTTGGCCTCTGGATTTCTTGTTTTATGATTCAAATTCCAATTTATCTGCATCAACTGTCAAAAAGGATGGAAGGAAAGGATTTTTTGGCAACAAAGGCATCAAACTGGAAAAAGTTACACTGTTCGTTATTACATTTTGTTTTAAGTTTGCTTTAGTGATGGATTACAATTTGTCGTTTTTAAGATAGTTTGACTATTTAAATATCTTCAAGGATGAGACGTTCAGGTGATTTTCGTATCGACTTTTTAATTTTCCTTGGTGTTATAAACACGTATTCTATAAGATTTCGCTATGCAAACAACAAATATTCATATTTTTTTAATGCTTCACTGTATCACAAGGTAGTTGGTTGGTGTAGGTGCTAGCACTCTCGCCTTCCAGTCGGACGATTCTAAGTTCGATCTTCAGTGCACACGTCAGCATTTTTCGTAAGAAATTTTCTTTCGTGTGAGTCCGATATACTTACCTGACGCCACCCTCGTCGTTTCGATGTTGATGAAATAAAAGGGTACCTCTAATACACTCGTTAAAATAGCAGACAGCTCATCACTGACTCTATTCAGAGGAAGAGGGAAAACAACACTGCTGGTAAAATATAGGAAGCAACATTCCTTAATATCACTGCTACACCTTGAGTAATCTTTGGCGCGTTGTGTGATTTAGTCTTTTTTTTTGTATTACACAATAATTTCTCATTGAACTTTTTTTGAAATGTTTGGTGAGATGAGAATGTTATGTATACATATTTTTTATATGCACTCATTTTAAAATTCCTGATGACAAAATGTTTAGTTTGAATTATTTTTCATTACCGAAATTAAATCTACATCTATATCCAAAAGAGCTGTATCAAAAATGGATAAAATATCTCAACAAAATCCATGATTTATTTAATTCCTACCTCTTCATTCAATTCAAGTTTAGGTGACTAAAATTATTTTTCTAGAGATGATTTCTTATTATGTTTTCCAACAAATAGAAATGGGTACAATTTTCTACGTAACTTTCGTCAAATACCCTACCACCTTCACTTTTCTTCGTTGACTTTAATTTGCATTAAGTTGAGTTCTTTATGTTTTACTTTTACGAGATCTGCTCCTTCTTCTCAAGGAAGGAAAGAATGGAGAAAGGATAAGATGAGAGAGTGCAAGGATTATAAATAGCTGTAAGCCTTTGATATAAAAAGACATCCGAGAGCTCACGTCTTGAATAAATTCATGAAGTAGTTGAAGGAATATATGCAAAACATCTTTTTATCTAATAAGGAATTTAGTTTATTTTCCTTTATTCGAAAACAGGAAGACAGAAAGGTATCTTTATATATGTTGTGTCTTCTCTTCTCTGTTTCAGTTTATAAGGAAAGAGCGACAAGAACGTGAATTAATTTTCACATTTTCGCTTGCTTGAACGCAAAAGACTATGTAATTTTGGATATAATTTGAAAATTTGCATAGAAATTTATGAGTTAATTTTCATATTTTAGGTAATATTTTCCAGGTAACTATACAGCTCTTACTGACACAAGACTTGGATGATGTTTATTTTAATAGCTAGCTTTCATTCAGCATTGTAAATGTTCAATTTATTTCAGAACTTTCCTTTGTTCTCTTTCGATATGATTGATATAGATATATATATAGATATTGATATAGATTTAGATACTGATATACATTCAAAGAAGTGTTTATAGACATCCCATCCATAATGGCTCGATACGTAATCATGGACATGTCGCTTATAATAAAGATTGTTTACATTTTTTCGAACCAACGAAAATTAAGGAGAATTTTTGCAGTCAATGAGAAAGAAGTTCAAATTGTAAACGATTTTTAACCGTCATTAGAAAGAGTAAGAAAGATATTTTCTCTATCATATTTGTGGATGCTCCGTCTTTGTGGATGCTTAGTCCATAATTATAAACCGAGCCGAGGCTGTACATATTATGGGTTTCACAACCATGAGTTGGATGCAGTTAACAAAATTATAATCACAACATCCATATTTGATTATTATATCCATAATTTTTGATAAGACATACACCAAAAATTAATATCATTTCTTTGAGTGTAGATATAGAGATAGATAGATAGATAGATAGATAGATAGATAGATAGATAGATAGATAGATAGATAGATAGATAGATAGATAGATAGATAGGTAGACAGCTAGACAGACAAACCAACCAACACATATTTTCCTTTATTAATACCTTCAATATAAACAAATACTTCCAAAGAAGCCTTTAAATATAAATCATATATTACTGGGTTACCATAAATAACAAATCTTCAAAAATAAAAACATCCTACTTAAAATCTAAAACATACTCTGCGGCTTTCACAATAAATTCTCAAAGGAAAAATTTATAAGTTTCTCCGCCCAATTCCACCAACACTAAATCAAAGCAAATTTCGTATACATTTTATGCTCCTAAGAGTAGGTGAAAACGAAGAAAAAAAGTGTGGTTAGAATTGAAATAAATCTAAACAGAAAATTATTTCTTCCTAAGATATTCATTTCCTAGACTCGAAGAGATGCGATTTTCAGTCTAAAAATTTCATTAAAATTCCTATGTCTGTTGTATTCTTACTATCTGTTGAAGTTGTCTTCTTTCACTCACTCTCTCAACTTCCAAATCTTGTTCAAATGGAATTACATTTCTTTATACATTACAATTCTGTGGTAAATTCTCTTCTTAGACATAGTTAGTTGCAGAAGTTTCATGATATTACTTGCACTTTGCGGAAAGTGGTGTTGCAACAGAATAAGGATACGAGCAAAGGGAGATCTACAAGACTACCCTTGAAACATATGAGACGGAAAAAGTAGAACTTCTTGAACCTAAGAGAAGGTACTAGAAGGTAAAGATGTCGAAAGGAAGATTACATACCAACATATACTTTGTGGAATGTGTATGGCCCTGATCCTCTCNAGAAGTTTCATGATATTACTTGCACTTTGCGGAAAGTGGTGTTGCAACAGAATAAGGATACGAGCAAAGGGAGATCTACAAGACTACCCTTGAAACATATGAGACGGAAAAAGTAGAACTTCTTGAACCTAAGAGAAGGTACTAGAAGGTAAAGATGTCGAAAGGAAGATTACCTCTTATCGACCGTACTCCAGATATACTTTCTCTCTTTCAGAACCAGATATACTACAACTTATAATAAGTCATGTGCAACAAGCAGCAGGATGTTCTTATTCTCAACGATCGAATATACTTCTTTTTCCTCCTCATGGATAGCTTCAGGAAGTCTGTTCCTTATGATTTGAACGAAATCCCAGAGCAATTTCTTTCACTGTCAACAATAGTAATATAAACGAAGAAGAAAGGAAACAGTTTCCAGTTCGTTCACATTCATTTCTTCCTTTTACCACATTAAGATGGAATTAAGACAAGTTGTTATGTGGCATTTGCTGCTACTGCGTTGCTTCAACTAGAATAACAACATCCATTTCCAGCATCTCATCTCAATATGTTGAAGAGATAGAATTTCAGCAATCAACATATTTACATCTCTGTGGTTTGGTTCCTTTCGACTGGTTTTTGTAATCTGCAATTGCAAGAGCTTTCAGTTTCACTCTAAAATAATAAAATAACGTTTAAAAGCAAATGTGGTGGATTTGGCACAGAATAATAACTTTTCCGTTTTTATTTTCGTTCGCTGAAATTTTTCCATTTACTCTAATTACTATCAATTTGTTTGTTTTCTTATGTTTACCAAATTATTCAAATAATGCAGCAGAATCATCGCATCATGTAAATGTATCCCTGGCTCATTTGGTTTTATGGAATACTTAATTCGTTCGTATTAGAGGATTTTCAAAACAGTTTTGTAGAATGAACATGTTTGCGAATTGAAATACGAATTTTACTGATGTTCTTTTGTTCAAGCTTATTGTTGTAATATATTTTTAAGAGAGATATTCATCTCATTTTAATTACAGACTTTTATTGATTTCAATAAGGAGCCCATNTATTCATCTCATTTTAATTACAGACTTTTATTCATTTCAATAAGGAGCCCACTCCCAGGAGCAAGGTTTTAAAACTCTTCCCACTTAAAACCTTCTGCTTCTGACGGTGGGAACAGTTTTGGGAGGGGAAGTAATTGTTTTTATTATTTCACTAAAAAATATCTTCCCCTCTTTTACCCCTCCAAAAACTGTTCCCAGCGCCAGGAGCAAGGTTTTAGAACAGTTTTGGGAGAGGAAGTATTTTTTTAAATTTCACTAACAAATAATTTCTTCTCTTTTACCCCACCAAAAACTGTCCCCACTTAAAATGCTAACATCTCTGCACTGTCTTATGTAACAAGCAGTGTGAAGTTATTTTCCGGAATCGAGTAAAGTTCCCACTCAAAACCTTGCTTCCAAAGGTGGGAACAGTTTTGGGAGGGGAAATATTTTTTTTTTTATTTCACTAAAAATGATTTCCCTTCTTTTACCCCTCCAAAATTATTTTTCCCACTTAAAATCTTGCTCCTGACGGTGGGAACAGTTTTGGAGGGGAAGTAATGATTTCCCCTCTTTTACCCCTCCAAAACCTTGCTCCTGGGAGTAAGGTTTTAAAACTACCACTTAAAACCTTGCTTCTGACGGTGGGAACAGTTTTGGGAGGGGAAGTAATTGTTTTTAATTTCACTAAAAAATTATTTCCCCTCTTTTACCCCTCCAAAAACTGTTTCAACTGTTTCCAGCAGCAAGGTTTTAAAACTGTTCCCACTTAAAACCTTGCCTTGTAGAGACGGTGAGAACGGTTTTGTTTCTACCTACTTGTAATCTATCCTTGTGCAGAACTAGTCTTTTGTGTTTTCATTATTTTTAAATAAATTTATTTCCCAACACTTGCTTTTTTGTTTGAGGGTGTTTGATATTTTGTTTGTTTGTGAAATATTTATAACCAAGACTTTTTTTGCCGAATAATTTTTGGAAAATATCTATTCTCAAAATAAGTCTGTAATCAGTATTTAATTTTAAGAGAATCAAGACTTTAAAATAATGAATTAAAATTTAAAAAGATCTTTTGAAAGATAAAGATTCCTTTTCAACACAATATTTTCTGGAGCGAAACTCGTCTTTAAGAGAGTACTGCCGATNAAAATTTAAAAAGATCTTTTGAAAGATAAAGATTCCTTTTCAACACAATATTTTCTGGAGCGAAACTCGTCTTTAAGAGAGTACTGCCGATGCGAAATTCCACTCTAAGGACGTACTTTCGCACCAACTATATGAGATACCGGTGAGAAATTTCACTGCTGCGAAATTCCACCGGGTAGACATTATACCCTTGCGAAATTCGTTACTTTAAGAATACTCTCGCGCCGTTGCGAGAATACGCAACCAAGCTATGTCACCCTCTCTAAGACATATATCAGACCAACTTGTTTCTCTATCAATTCGTACCCTCTACAAATGCTCTCAAGAAGCATTATTTTGAACTTTATCGAGATTCTAATGTACATTCATCAGTAATTTGGGCTAAAATAAATCAATGATTGAAACGATATCTTTTAATAGAATTGATAATTGAGCTATCTAGATGCTCCATCCCAAGTACAAGAATTATATACCTAAATGAAGGGGACATTATAGAGAAAACTATAGTAGATAAGTTATGATAATGGAGTAAACCGCCCTTACCAAACAGTAAACTAAATTTAATATCACACGCCATTAAGTGACGTTTTATTGACAGTAATGAGCTTTCCGAACTAAAAGGATTTGTCAACTTTCAATATCGAAAATAAATTTTATTATTCATTCCGTTTTGAAGGATTTCTTCTCTTTCGGTAGAATCTTTTTTGATACACATTAGGAAGAGAAAGAAATTCCCTTTTCTTCTGTTTTCCTAAAAATGATGAGATGAAAGACGACGAAGACAATGAACCAGCCAACCCTCTTCCTCCCTACCAACTTACTCACAATAAATTGCATGTCAAGTGTCAAACGGTGAAGTCATGTGAAAAATAGGAAGGAATAATAGATAGCTAGATGGCTGGGTTGGCATGGCATCTTCAGACTTGAGCAGAATCTATTCCTAGGAAGGCAACTGTGTTGTTGATGATGCCAACATTATGTATGAGTTAAATTTATAAAGTGAATGAAAGAGGGAGAAGAAGGGAAAAGGTCGATCACTACTAGTCCCATGCTCCATTAGGCTCCTTATATTGTTTTGTTTATATTTAAGTTTTCCTCCTTCGCACGGTCTTGTGTTAGTGCTTCCTTTCAATTTTTTCGAAATGTAAAGCAAAAAGCACTACGCAAAGTGTGTCATCAGAAATTTATCAATGAAAGATTATTTCCATGCCGTTGTCTTTTAATACTTTTATGTATTATTACTTTTCAAATATGTAGGTTACAAAGTTATAAGAAAAATGTATGTTTCTTGCAAATATAGTAAGAAATAATTTTGACAATATTTTCTTACTTGGGTTTGAATTTACAGCATCTTAATACAACTATCAAACGAAAAAGTCCGTAACATATAATAATATTAGGTATATAGTTGGTTGACGTAGGTGCTAGCACTCTCGCCTTCCTGTCTGACGATTCTGAGTTCGATCCTCGGTGCAGACGTCAGAATTTTTCGTAAGTAATTTTCTTTCGTGTGAGTTGGATATTCTACCTGGCGCCACCCTCGTCGTTTCGATGTTAATGAAATAAAAGGGTACCTCTAATACACTCGTTAATATAGCAGACAGCTCATCACTGAAGAGGGAAAACTACAACACTGATGTATAAGAGCAGTTGGAGCGTTGTCTGTGGTCTGTTGTTATTTGTTAAACTCGGTTTTAATATTGTTTGTTCCCGTATCAAGACAAATTTGATATCGTTGGAAAAGTCTGATGCTAAATTTAATAGTTTTGGAAAGTTTTTTAAAAATATTGAAACTGTTTTCGAGATATGATATCCATATATTCCTTCTACGTGTCAACTTTTATAAATTGACATATATTTCAATTCTTAAAAAATAAAGTTGAGTTTGGGTATAAAAAAGTTAATTGGCAAAATAAAATGCAATGTGCACCATTAAACGAAGACATAACCCATTAAAAACTATAATTTGTCAGTGAAAGCATTTTTAATTAAAATGTTGGAAGAGTGAGAAACTTGAATCAAGTTTTCTGTCAATAGTGATGGTATTTGCGAAAGGATTTTTATATAAAAAGTATTCCATTTTCAATTTAACTGTTTTTGTTTTCTCTTTCATTTCTGAGAATCATGGACACCATCATCAACACCACCATATATACCATTATGACTATGTCCTCCGAGGGAATCAGAAAATAACCCGTTATCCTTTTTCTTTTTACTTTTAGTCGCGCTTTTTTGTATTTTAATTAAATTTCCGTTTATAGTTAAGTATAATTAATCAACGACATCTGTTCCGTTTTGTTCCTTATTTAGGCAAAACGGACGGACGAATGAAGGATGCTTAATTTTTTCCTTATTTTTCATGGGAAAGAAACATCATGAAAATTAAGATGCGAAAAAAAACAATGAGAGTAGAAAGATTGTGCAAGAGGTTTTAACATTTTTGAGAATTATGAAAAGGGTTGAATGATAACGTGAACGTTTTTGAGGAAGAAGATTTTATGAAAGACGTGAACAATATTAAGGATTTACATTTTTAAATAAGCACGAAGAAAGCACTACACATGATCCACCGATTCAAAGTTAACGGTGAAGAAGTTTGTTTTTGTAATTAACTTCTTATCACTTTTATTAACTGCATAAACTCAACTAAAGTCAGTTAGTCGAATAGACATAAAGACAATTGTGAATTAAACAACTAAAAAAATCAACCATAAAGAACAATAATGAAAGAGAAACGGACATAATAATCTAATTAGCTCTAGATATCCCATCGCATAAATCTTATTCAAATTCTTTCGTCTCCGCTTTAACATTCTTGTTGCTATTTTTCGGGACGAAAAGGAAATTTATTTGATACTTTCAAATAAATTACGTTCCTTTTTTTACTTGGCTTGATGGTCGCTCTGAAAGGGAAAGGAAAGAACAATCTAGAATAAATTCCCTAATTTCATGAGAGTTTTGGGGTTTGCGTTAAGACAAGACTAAGAGGGCCAACAATTCAGAGTGAACTGTGAATGAACAAAGTGAATTAAATTTACTGCAAATTAATAAATTTACATTCTTTTGTTAAATTTCAAATTACACGATATTAACATAATTAATTATTTGGGAACTTTTTCTTTAGTTCACAGGATAACAGATATATCACTTTCAGGGTGGAGTTTTAGTCAAATCGCT
>JXPG01039769.1:81-12749 GCA_001015175.1 Megaselia abdita | reverse complement strand
AAAATTAATTATAAAAAAAAAAAAAAAAAAACAGAAAACAAAAAATCAATGAGGTAGGCCAACAAACAAAATATTTCCTTTTTTCCGTTAAATTAAAATATTTAAAAAATTAGACGAATATAAAGTTATTAACAGTCTTTCTGGTTGCATATTTTTGTGATTACATGGATTACATTACATGATTATAAAATACAAATGTATAAAACATGACACGTTCTTCTCTTCTCTTAAACTTACAATGAAATAAATAATTTGAATAAAACTATAAAAAAAATAAATTCTTATGAAAGTACTGGGACTAAGAATCCTTACAAGCTAATTAACAAATGTACAACTTTTACAAAACGATCAAACAAAAACTATAACTTATCAACTAGCTTGAGTCAATCTGTTGACCAACTCCGTTCGGTCCATGTTGTTAAGAGTTTGCATGTCAAGACCTAAGGCCGTGGCGACTGCTTCGATGTCGAGACCAAAGGACGTCAGTAGTTCGAGGAAATGAATCTCTTCCCCGGTTAGTGGATTGGTAAGAGTGGGACAGGAGTGATTGCATTGAGGCCAACTGCACCGCTCCAACAATCTCACTGAGCACTTTTCAGGCTCGGAGATTTTCATATGACTTTGGTGATGTCTCTTTGGGTGTTGTCTGTCTCTTTGTTGCTGCTGGTGTTGCTGCTGTTCTTTGTTCCTCCTTTTTGGTCCATCGTTTGTACCATTGTTTAGATGGCGTAGCATATTGTTATTGCGGTTACGTTGGTTCCGCCTTCTACGGTTCTCGTTTCTTTGCTTCCTACGAGTCTCCTTCATCAACCTTCTTTCTTCTCTTTCTGCCTTGGTCAACTTCTTTTTCTCCCCATTGTTATTCTTGTGATTGTTTTTCTTATGTCTCTTGCGATTTGTGCTCATTTCAAGCTCCTCAGAAGCTCTTCTTAGTTTGTTGTGCTTCCTCTTTGTGGCATTCTCCCAGCACCTCAAAGTCTCCGGCAAAGAAATGTCATCGATTTTGATATTGACCCAATCTTTTTTCGTTAAAACTGCGTGACCAATGCAAGATGGAGCGAAAACTCCGGTGACATTATCGAGAGACTTACGAAGAGCCACTCCCATCTCATGAACATAGTTCCATTGTTGAGTTGTGACTGGAGCTCCAACATTATCTGCTTTCATCTGAGCTTCATCAAAAAGCCATTGAAACACGAACAGAGGAGCTAAAATTTAAATGGTTTTTTTTAGTTTTTTGTTTGGTTTTGGGAGGAATTTTTATTGACTTGACTAATTTTATAAATTGCAAAATAAATCAAATGCCTACCTTTTAAAGTCGGATACAATCTATATCCAAAGTAACACCTCCATGGCTCATTTGGATATTGTTTGAAGCAGCTTTCTGGAAGAGCTCCTTCCCACATTTTCCATCCCTGTCTAACCGCTTCAGTTGAAGCTACGGTAGCAGTAGGTGAATATGGTTCTCTATCCAAAAACCATCCAGAATCACTAACTCCTCTAACAAGCACTCTCAAGTTCATCTCATGAACTAAATAGTTGTTAATCTTATCCAAATTAAGCATCACTCCTAAGCCTCCAGCAGAAGATCCAGCCAACAAGAGTTCGGAGCCAGATTGTCTTCCTAATCCTAGCGGAATAAGGTCCGCGATAACTTGCTTAACAATCATTGATCCCATAAACTTCCATGCATTAGTAGAATCCAATTTAGTTTTTGTTCCAGACCAAGAATCACTACTACAATAAGGAACCAGGATATGATTGGCGTTATGCCAGTAGGGATTCTCTGCAGCTTGAGCTGACAAAATTCCTCCAACATCTCTTTTCTCCGGCCATTGTGCAGATGTCATCAAATGCCTGAGTTTCATCCATCTCGTCCGGCATGACTTTGTGTCATAGCAATGCCAACCGCCTTCCAAAAACACAACCCATCTCTTTGATCCAGGGGATTTTCTTAAATAGAATCCAGCTTGTGATCCATCATTACAAGTGACGGTCCGATTCGACAGGAAGACTCTCTTCAAAGAGCGTCCCGTTGATTTCCCAGTGTAAACCTCTTCGATTTGGCGTTGAATAGAATTCGTCTCAATAGAGAATTTCTGTTTGGTTGAATTTGATGTATGGCTGGCGGCACGACTGTCACACTTCTGCACAGATACCATAAATATTAGGATCGATGCGAAGACGATCTAGAAAAGAGAAAAAAAGAGAATTGATGAGAAAAAGTCGTATATTCGGCGGGAAACCCCTTTGATCAAATAATGCGAGCAAGGAGCTCTCGCTCTATCTATCATCAAAGATACCGCCACAACAACACAAAAAGAAAAAAAGATAAAAATACAATAACTACAACAACAGCAAGAGCAAAAGCAACATCAACCGACGACCACAACAATCTATAGATACAAAATATGATCATTGGGATCACTGGAAATGGAACAAAAGATCATTGATCGTTAGATCGATCGATATATTGCGATGGAAGAAAAACAACTACGAGTACAGTACATGATCCAAAAACCTAGGTGACATTTAATTGGCGCCATTATCATCAACGATACTACTCACTCTACTTCTTACTAACTTGTATGTTTACTATCGTTTTTTTTTTCTTAAAGTATTGCCGCCTTTTCATTAAGAAGTATATGTTCGTTTAATCTATTCGATGTGTCGTTATCGGTGGTTTGTGTACTCATATACAACTAGCAGCTACCCGCTTCTTCTTCATCTATTTCAGTGCTTCAACCTCCTTCCTCTTCCTATGCTATGTTGGCTTGCTGTCGGTTTTAATTTGAAATATATGAGCCTATATTGATATTTATTTGACAAGGTCTTTTGATATATACGCGATCGTTTGTCTTTTATTTGATACCGAAACCACTACCATCTATACTCTCTACCTGCGCGTATATACTCCATTTAGTTATGAAGTGGATGATCAAGAAGATCAAGAAGACGATCCATCTTGTTTTCCCCATGAAAAGAGATCATTAAAGATTACACGAGTCGGTACAACTATATAGT
This sequence comes from Megaselia abdita, assembly GCA_001015175.1. Lineage (NCBI taxonomy): Eukaryota > Metazoa > Arthropoda > Insecta > Diptera > Phoridae > Megaselia > Megaselia abdita. Next base: position 9,725 of record JXPG01039769.1, on the reverse strand, counting down.
AGTTGTACAACAACAATCCACTTCAACCATCCATCCATCCATCTCTACAACAAGTATTATATGGCCCCAAGACTCGATAGTCATGCTGTGTTGCGCTTGATGTGAATGGCGGCATACTTTCTTTGATCTTTTCAAATCAGAAAGTAATTATAGTATATCTGTTAGATATTTTTATACAGCCGGCGCGCGATATTTTTCATTCCACTTCAATCTCTATTATAAAAGTAAAAGAAAAATCTATGGGGCGAAGGGAAGGTTAATCACAACTATATTTTGCATTCGACTCGGGTTAACTCTTTGCTGCCTACTGTTTGCTTCAATAACATTTGTAATTAGTTTATTCTGATCAAAGGAATGTTGCCGACGGGCTTTTTTATTCTACAGCAGCTTTTCTAAGTTTTTTGTTTGTATCGAGACATATCTTCCTAACTACAAGGGTTGTCTGATATAAAGTGTGTGAGTTTCGCAAAATAGACTTCCAGGGTTCGAATGTCACTCTTCCATAGACAAATAATAGAGGGGAAAACCTTCAGAGTCTGATGTTTCCCACTGAAACGAAACACCCTACAAGAGCAAGAAAAAGCTTCAAAGAGATTTCATCAATGCAAATATTAATAACTGGGTGTTTCGGTTGAAGTGGAGAATTCAGATTCCAAAAGTTTCCATGTCTATAGTTTTCAAATGTCTCCATAGACAAATAATAGATAGGAAAACTTTAAGAGTGTTATGTTTTCCATTGAAACGAAACACCCTACAAGAGCAAGAAAAAGCTTCAAAGAGATTTCATCAATGCAAATATTAATAACTGGGTGTTTCGGTTGAAGTGGAGAATTCAGATTCCAAAAGTTTCCATGTCTATAGTTTTCAAATGTCTCCATAGACAAATAATAGATAGGAAAACTTTAAGAGTGTTATGTTTTCCATTGAAACGAAACACCCTACAAGAGCAAGAAAAAGCTTCAAAGAGATTTCATCAATGCAAATATTAATAACTGGGTGTTTCGGTTGAAGTGGAGAATTCAGATTCCAAAAGTTTCCATGTCTATAGTTTTCAAATGTCTCCATAGACAAATAATAGATAGGAAAACTTTAAGAGTGTTATGTTTTCCATTGAAACGAAACACCCTACAAGAGCAAGAAAAAGCTTCAAAGAGATTTCATCAATGCAAATATTAATAACTGGGTGTTTCGGTTGAAGTGGAGAATTCAGATTCCAAAAGTTTCCATGTCTATAGTTTTCAAATGTCTCCATAGACAAATAATAGATAGGAAAACTTTAAGAGTGTTATGTTTTCCATTGAAACGAAACACCCTACAAGAGCAAGAAAAAGCTTCAAAGAGATTTCATCAATGCAAATATTAATAACTGGGTGTTTCGGTTGAAGTGGAGAATTCAGATTCCAAAAGTTTCCATGTCTATAGTTTTCAAATGTCTCCATAGACAAATAATAGATAGGAAAACTTTAAGAGTGTTATGTTTTCCATTGAAACGAAACACACTACAAGAGCAAGAAAAAGCTTCAAAGAGATTTCATCAATACAAATATTACTAACACGATGCTTCGGTTGAAGAGGAAAACACTAGATTCCGAAAATTTCCATGAATATGGTTTATCTATGCTTCCATAGACAAATAATAGATGGGAATTCTTTCATAGTCTGATGTTTCCCACTGAAACGAAACACCCTACAAGAGCAAGAAAAAGCTTTAAAGATATTTCATCAACGCAAATATTACTAACAGGATGCTTCGGTTGAAGAAATCATCAGAATCAAGAATTTGCATAGCTTTGACTCTTCTAAGAAACGTTGTTAATTTATAGATAATGAAGACCTAAACTAAAAAAGTTGCAGCAAAAACCGAGATCGTCAAAAACCAAACCCCCTATTAACTGTTAAAAGTAAACTGCTAAGAAAGAATGTTGCCGTCGAAACAAAGTATAAAGCCAACACAAGAAAAATTGCCCATCATCTCAAAAGTTTCCATTGTCAACCAGAAATAAATTCCAGCAAAGAAATTTGAAAAATCCAGACAACCAGACACAGTTTTTATTGTAAAGATTTGCCGTAAAAGCATCGCTCAATTAGTTCCGAATGCAATTATTTATCAATTACATTCAAAACAACAAACTCTACGGCACGACTAGAATTTTAACGATATAAAACTACATAATAAATCTTGTGCCAAGCACACACCATGTTACGATGTAGTTCGTCAAATTGTCAACCGGCTGCTTTTCTTCTTTACCTTTGTCTTTATTTTTTCCATCAGGCTCATCGGATCGGCTCATGCATAAGAGACGAAAGAAACCTCTATAAATATATAGAAAACTGCAAGACAAGACGACAAAGCGCATAAAAGTACGAGAAGATCAAGACTACGATTAAAGTTTATGTTTTTATGCAGTTAGAAGATTTTTTGGTTGCTTTGGGTTTGAATCCCAATGGCTGTATGAATTTTATTTTTTAAACTTTTTTGTTTGATTTGTGAAATGATGTGGAGCGGAGAGTCCAATCAAAGTAGTTATCTAGTTTGTTTTAATATTTGTTCGAATCTGGGTTCTGGGTTTGAATCCCAATAACTTTTGTTGTGTAAGAGCTTAAGTTTGAATCTTGATGGTTGCATAATTAAAAAAAGACTAATGCTTTAAACTTGTGTTTGAATTTAATTTTTGTTTTATGTGATGTGAAAACTTGGCTGTAAATTAAGTATTCAGTCTTAGGGTTTTTAATTTTTTAAATATTTGAATATGTAAGAATTTGAGTTCAAATCTTAGTGGTTGCATAATTAATTAATTAATTAATGTGCAAGGATGTGCAATCTTGGTTGTAAATTAATTATACAGTCTTCGATTTTTTATATTTGAACATGTACTAATTTAGGTTCGGATCTTGATGATTGCATTGTTTTTTTTAATACTGAATATAATTCATTTTATAGTTCAATGTTTAAAACTTGTGTTTGAATTTTATTTCTTTGTTTAATGAATATTTTTCTTGTTTTATATTTGAATATGTATTTGAGCTCAAATCTTGATGATTGCATAGTTTTCTTCTTTAATAAACTAATGTTTTAAGCTTGTGTTTGAATTCCATTTTTTTGTTATTCAGTCTTGGGTTTTTTAATGCAATTTATTAATTTTTTGTTTTGTATTTGAATATTGACTTGAGTTCGAATCTTGAAGATTGCATAGATTTTAAAAAAAGAAACTAATGGAAATTTTACAAAACAAATGTTGAATATCATTCAAGCTTAAGCTTGAATCTTGATGATTGCAATTTTTGTTTTTTTTTACTAATCTCAAATTCTTCTAATTTTTAAGTTCAAATCGTGTTTGCCTTATGTAATTACGAGCTAATGAATGCAAAAACTTGAAAATAATAGAATTTTCATTTTTAAATCCTGAGTTCAAATCTTATAGATCTCATATTTATTCTTCTCAAATATAATGTATTATTACTTCAAGAAACCGCGACAAAACCAAACATTTCCTTCAGTGCCAAGTGCAGTGAAGACTCAGATAGAGTAAAGTGTATATGAGTATAGTGCATATAAAAAATCTTACGGTATATTCGATATATGGAAGCAGACTATATCTTTTGATCTTAGCGATTGTTAATAAATTATTGAATTCCTTAGTGAACGAGTGAATCGAACATGACATCAAACCCATAGATAAAACACGTCATTAAATTTATAGATCATTTTACAGATACCTGAACGATGTGGTTTTTCAAATAAGGTGGGAGTTAACTTGTACATTTCTACGTTTTACAAACAACTTTACTACCATACATCGCGTCACGTCACGTTCGTCCGTCTGTCGCTCGTCGGCATAAGTTTTTATGTTGTTTTCATACCGACACTGACTGTCGGTATGTCTGTCAGAAATGTTAATTTCCACGCAAATGTAGCTTTCCTTCTTCTTCATGATGATGATCATCGCATCGCATCGGTTGTTATTGTTGTTGTTTGTGCTGCTGCTGTTGGATTGAAACGAAATGGGATTTGGTATCAAAGGAATGCCGCCACCACTATCTTCCAATGAGCCGAAAAGTAACTTGGTATTATTTAGCTTAAAAGATCCTTTGTTCAAGCCGATGGCTAAAGACTAAATGCACCTGTTCAATTTCTTGGCATTTTATTTTTTTATTTCGTTTTCTTCCATTCTACTTGTTGTGCATCATCAGCAGCAGCATCTCTGTGTATCTGCATCTACACTGCTCGTTGGCTTGCTTAGCTTTGGAATTTGCAAATAACAAAAAATATGCGTTTACAGGAGTAATTTAAAGGAGAAGCGGCTTCTGTTTTTTGTTTACGATCGTTGTTTTTTCTCCTCTTTTTTGTCTCTGCGTGATATGGCGGGGTATTTGAAATGGGTCAGGCTTTTATTTATATCTGAGGGGGTGTGGTGAAGGGTCTAAGGACAATTTAATGTCAAATATATAACAATAATTTTTCGTTAAGAAATTAATTTGAATTCAAACCATATTTAATACCATCCATTGCCCTAAGAAAGACTTAAGACGGTAAGTGATTGATATGATATCCCACCGATCAATCACAACCATCCCTATAGGAACTTTCTCAATCAAGATCAATAAACTTCCACCGACAAGGTGCAAAATGACAATTGTCCTTCGCTTCAAAGGCGAAGAAAAGATGAAAAGAAATGCATATATGCAAAAAGTATAACTAATCCATTAAGACCTGAGATGGACCACCTGTTTTAAATAATAATCTTCTTTTGTTTTGCCTTCCCGCAGTGGGACTGAGTCGAGATGCAAAGAGACACTTAGTATAGTAAGACCGACATACATACATTCAGTCAGTCAGTAAGAAAGGGTTTTATTCTCTCTATATATTATTCTATAAGAAATAAAAGAATACAAATCCATCGATTTGATTGATGTTCTAAGAAAATTACTCTTCACGGATATTCCACTTTGATGTTGACCGCCGCCATTTGCTTGGCAATATATATAAGTAAAATTAAGTTATTATGCGGAGCTACCTGAATTTGCTTTGATTTATCTTTATCTTTACTTCTTTCTATTCGATTTATTGTTGTTCTTTCCTTCTTAATCTGCATCTTATGGATAGCGATAAGAAGGAGGAGGGTCTGTGTTTTCCCTAATTTAAGGATCTTTTCTTTCAACCGCAGGTAAGGATGTTTGTCAACATCAAAGGGCTTCCTTTTTTATTATTCGACTTTTGCGATTTTTAGATTTTCTAATTCTTGAAGGATTATAGAGGGAATTTAAGAATTGTTAGTATTTGTTTTGTTTTAGGAGGAAATTTCTAGTAAATATCAGATGCAAAATTTAATTACACTCTAAATCACTAGATGGGAGAGGTAAGTATCTGGTAGATTAAAATTCAATTACTCACATAAAAACACATCTATGTTCAAATTTCCGATTTTTAAGATTTTTATATTTTCTAATTCTTGAAGGATTATAGAGGGAATTTAAGAATTCTGTGAAATATCAGATACAAAAAGAGATTACACCCAAACACTAAGTCACTAGATCTGAGAGGAACTCTTTCCATAAGTATCTAGTAGATTGATTTTCATAAAAACACATCTGCGATTTTTTAAAAATCTCTTAAATTTTTGAATTTATGAAGGATTATAGATGGAACTTAAGAAATGTATCTAGTAGATTGATTTTCATAAAAACACATCTATAGGTTCGAATTTGCGATTTTTTTAAAAATCTTTTATATTCTCGAATTCAGAGGGAAATTTAAGAATTGTTAGTATTTGTTTTGTTTTCGTAGGAACTTACTATAAAATATCAGATACAAAAAGAAATTACACACAAGAACTGAATCACTAGATTCAGCCGTTTCGATAAGTATCTAGTAGATTGATTTTCATAAAAACATATCCATGTTCGACTTCTGCGATTTTAAAGATTTTTAGATTTTCTAATTCTTGAAGGATTATAGAGGGAATTTAAGAATTGTTAATAATTGTTTTGTATTAAGAGGAACTTTCTATAAAATATCGGATATAAAAAGAAATTACACACAAGAATTGAATCACTAGAAGTGAGAAGAAGCCTTTCGATAAGTATCTTGTAGATATAATTTCATGCACTCAAATTAAAATGCCTCTAGTTTCGAATTTGCGTTTTTTTAAATCTTTTAGATTTATAATTCTTGAAGGATTATAGAGGGAAATTTAAGAATTGTTAATAATTGTTTTGTATTAAGAGGAACTTACTATAAAATATCAGATATAAAAAGAAATTACACACAAGAACTGAATCACTAGAAGTGAGAAGAACCCTTTCGATAAGTATCTAGTAGATTGAATTTAAATTACTCACATAAAAACACCGCCAGAAAGTTTAAGCGCTTCTTAAACGTACAAGAAATTATATCAATTTAATTTGCTAAATAAGTTTAAAGTCAACTATGGCTTGATGGTAGGTAGAGTTTTATGAATGCGAAATCAAAGAACGGTTTTTATTTAATTTAAAATGTCCTCAGGAGATACTTTAAAATTTGACTAATATTTGAAATTAAAGAATTTTTTTATATTTCAAAGATCTCAAGAAGAATTGACTGGAAGGACGTTTGCTCAAATTATCTGAGAGAGAAAGAGCGCGAATAAAATACTTTGGAAGTATCTGGATTGATAACTATGAAAGGACGAAGAATAACAGAAAAAAGCAATAGAAATTAAACAATATTTAGATAAAAGAGAAGACTAAACATTGAAAGTCCAATCTCCTTTCAAAGGACCTTTTTCAAATAGAAACAAAAAAAATACTTACAGTATAAAAATTGAAATAATCCCTCATTTTCGCTGTGATTAAAAAACTGTTCTCTTAAAATATCAATCTTAGCCACTTTTCATATTCATATTTTGAAAAAATTCACTTGTGTTATTTTTTTTTTCACGCACTTCTTCGTATTTTTTCTTTCTTTTTAACGGATAACTTAACACCTTTGTTATTTGAACGATCGATTCGAAATGAGAACTTCACGAATGACTCTCTGGTTTTTTGTTAACACTGGTGTTTTTTGTGGTTCGTTCGTTTTTTTTCTCGTTTCAGTCGATCGTGAATGGAACGGAACGGAATCTGGAATGGAAGATTAAGGATTTTGGTATGATTTATTAGGTGTGAAGGAAACGGTGTTTTTTTTGTGATCCTACGAAGGTATATCCTTTTTCAGTCGGCCAATGGTGTGATGGAATTTTGTGATGGTGGTGGACGATGGTTTGTTGTAATTGGTTGGCCTTTTGGTTTAGGGGAGGAGTGAAATTTGTTGCGGTTTCAAGTTGATGTTCTGAATTTGTTTTTGAGGTTTTGATCGCTTTTTCTGTGAATAATCTTCACAAAGTCCCCTTTTATAATAAAGAAATTAAGCAAACCAGTAGAACAACTCTCAGTTTAGTCATTACATTAATTGTGATTAACATTCCGCACGATTTCAGGTGTTCCAAGACATCTACTCGGTGTGCTTAAGGCGGCATCTTAAAAGTGTTCAATTGAATTTCCTTAAATAACTTAGCTTGATTAAGTTGGAATTAAACTGTTGTCATTAGGTGTGTCTTTCCATAATGTTATGCTATGGCTTGGCGGACATTGTTAGTAGCGGTTTTTAATTTTCATGAATAAGGAAGGATTTTTTATGTCTTACCGTCATTAGGAGTATTTGAATTTTAATGGTTTCACAAAGCAGGTGAAATAATATTGACATAAGCTGTGGATAATCCTGATATGATCAAAACAAATATTTATAAGTATATCGGATCTTAGTTGTAAAATATTTAAAAGCAAGATTGTTAGGATTAATATATCCTTTCACAATTATGATTTCTTGTAACGTGTCTTATTTTTTTGATTTTTTCATAGGAATTTTTTGGAATGAGTTACATTTGTCATGTAATATAATTTAAATAACTCTACGTTCAATTTTAAGAGGGTTTAGTGATTCATTTCAGGTTTTAAACTTATACAACAAAAGTATAATTTAAATAAAACAACAAAAACCTAACAAATATAAATAAACTATGATAATGAAAAATAAAATTCTGAACTGGGTTCGTGAAAATATTGGAACATATAGATCAAATCCAAATTGTCGTTTTTCAGAAACCTGCATAATGAAGAAAATGAGTATTCTTGATGAGTGTTGGTTGTTTCCCAACATCAAATGTAATTTTTTGTCATCAGTAATTAAAACTTTTCTGAAAATGTTGAATCCAAATTAATTGTGTTGTGGCTTACAAATCTGCTAGGTATTTCGTATATCTGCTGACATAACTGACAGCATAAGGAATACACGGCCTGGTTTCGACGGGCAAATATATCAAGCTTCCAACCGTTTCTCTGTATGAAAAACGAACTCCATCATTATATGCTCGTCCCAGTGAAACCAAAGATAGGGAAGATACACCACCTGATGGTGGTAGAAGAAAAAGAGGAAAACCTCGCCTGCGCTAGCTTGACGACATGGAAAACGATTTGACGACGCTGCGGTGTAAAACATCATGGAGAAGAAAGGCAGCGGATAGGCAAGAATGGAGTAACCTTTTGAAGCAAGTGAAAACCAACCATCGGTTGTAAGCTACAAAAGGTAAAGGTAAGGTATTCATTCACTGGCTTTGAATCGGACATCTCGAACTTCTTCAAGATTTTTCTTGGACAAATGAAAACACCATCTGCAGTGGTGCTTTCAATTTCGAATTCATTCCTCAGGTAATTCAACAAATTACGTCGACATACAAAGCTTAGATAAAGAAGTTTCCATTGGTATTGCCCAATAACATTTGTCTGAGAAATTCTTGAAAAGTACTACTCCATACTGATCCTTAAGTAGATCGGATAAGTACTATATTTCATTCTTTAATAGTGAGTCCATTACACATTTCAGATATCCTTCCACTAAGACTCTTATCCTGAATGGCAAATACTCAAATATTTTATTTTATGCTGACGACTTTAAGATATTTAAGTCAAAAAAATCCTTAACACCTTCAAATAGATCTCAACAATATGAGTGATTGGTGCGAACAAAATGTAATGGAACACGGTGATATGATTGAAGAAGTATTGCTATTGTTGTGACAGTTGTCTCCACGGAATCCATAGCATGGCTTCATGTTCGAAAATACAAGACTTTTTATTTTCGATGATTCCACTGAACGCTTGTTTAGCATTGCTGCTGCAAACCATGTTGAAATCTTCTGGATGTTCTAAAGAAAACACTCGCTTGTTTGGATCTGGTAGTTGTATCCGAAGTTGATTTAATGTAATTGAGGATACCAAATAATTGTTGAATTGTCGTGAATCCCTGAATCTATTATATTCAAATTATATTCAATATATATAACCAGTGCAACGATACCCATCCATATTTTTTTTAAATTACCTCAAAAAACGTATTTGAAAAAAGTATTTAAATTTAATTGACATGAAATTGAAACACGAACAACGTCGCTTGAAATAAAGAAGTTCAATATTTGATTTATCAAAAGCAATTGAGAAAGTATTGTTGANAATAAACTCTCATTAAAAAAAACTTCGTTTTACAGAAAAAGTTTTATAGATTTAATACTAAAAAACAAAAAATAAATTTAAACTTAAAGTTCTCTTATATAAATAAATAATTACGTTGATTT
>JXPG01039751.1:0-10587 GCA_001015175.1 Megaselia abdita | reverse complement strand
AATTTTACAACTCATTTACTACTTGCGTAATTAATTTCACTACATAAAACAGGGATTTTTACTAATTATAGTCAGATAAAATCTACTATTTGTAGTAAATGTTACTACTTCATTTTTTCTGTGATACTTTTCATTGCTACAGTTAGATTTTTTAAGATAGAAGAGCTTTTCATTTTGGTTGTACTGTTTGAATAATGATGTTTACTGTTGTTTGAGTTAATGTAATATTTGTTTTGTATTGCTTTATCTATAATTTAGTTTGTTATATTATATTTTAACATTTTGTAATTTTGCAGAAGCTCGTGATAATATAATTACATAATCAGAAACGGGTAGTTGGTTGGTGTAGGTGCTAGCACTCTTGCCTTCCAGTCTGACGATTCGGAGTTCGATCCTCAGTGCACACGCCAGAAATTTAAGTAAGATTTTTTTTCCGTGAGTCGGATATACTACCTGACTCCACCCACGTCGTTTCGATGTTGAGGAAATAAAAGGGTACCTCTAATACACTCGCTAAAATAGCTCATCACTGACTCCATTCAGAGGAAGAGGGAAAACTAACAACATTCTTTTATATCACTGCTACACCTTGAGTCGCTCGTTGTGTGATTTAGTTTAGTTTTTAAACAAAAACGTACATATTTTAATTGTTGTGAACAATTCACATATTTCAAAGACCAAATTCAAATATGTCTACACAATAAATGCGGGTTGAGAACTGATCAAAATAAGGTGAATGGTACCAATTTCAAAATTTATAGCTATAGATTTTAAAATAAATTTTCAATGTTCTGTTTAGTTTAAGAAACATTTAAAAATTTCAATATTATTTTCTTATAAAGTATGAAAACTATAAATTTTAAAATCTTATATTTTATATTATATTTTTTGTGTGTTCCAAAACTTTTCAATTTAGTAATTTTTTATTGAACTTTTTAAGTACAATTGGGCCAAAAAATATATTTTATAAAAACCCATACAAAATGTTATTTTTATTTCTTATTTTTTGAAAAATAATTGCCAAACAATTAAATCTTTTAAAATATTTTCAAAAATAAATACAAAAGATACAAAAACAGCAAAGAATTGATGGATGGTGATGATGGATTGATGGTGGATTGCTAAGCCGGCTTATTTCTCCAACGGCTGACATATCTGATTCTGTCAAAAAAAGAACTGAAACCAGCCAATCAAAAAGCATAAAAAAAAAAGACGCCAAATGTGATTGGCTAGAATCAGACTGTTCTTTGTAAGAAAAAGACAGACTCCAGTTGTTGTTTTTCTAACTCAGAATATAAAGCATTGCCGGTAAATTTGTGTGAATTGGTAAGAAGTTTGTTCTTCTGTAGATTCTGTTTCGTTTACAATGAACTGTTTTGTTTTATTGTTATCCCACTTTAGTAATAATTTAAGCAAAATATTTCTGACAAGTGACAGTGAATTATTGTTCACTAATTGCAGGCTTGCTGTTATTTACAAAAGCAATTATTATTAGTAATTTATTAGTCAAAGTTCAAAGATAGCTATATTTACAGAATACCTTTTTCAATCAGAAAGTAAATAAGTTAAGATGACAAATTTATGTTCTGGACTACAAAACCCATCCAATCCATAAAACAATACAATCTCCCGCTGTTCACCAACGTAGAAATATTTCTTCTTACCTTGACTCAGAAAAGTCTTAACGCTTCACTAACCGTTAAGGCTAACTATTACTAGTTGGCAGCGGGTATTTATTTATATAATTTTATATTTTTTACTTTTATGAGTTATATCATCCACATCATCTGTTCTTTCTAGCCATAACAGCATTAATCCGATAGTTCTTTCCACATTGACCCGCAGGCAACACGTATATAATTTTAATCCTAACATTCAAATTATACAGGCAAAGTAATAAATTTTCAATCTTAATGATGGACTATGTCTGCGATGATGGTTATTCGAATTTGATGGTTTTGATAATTGATTTGGTGTTTAGGTTGAATGAATGCGATGTAAATACGCAACCACTTTGCATCAGTTTAACAAGATCATGTGACGGAAGACAGACATTATTGCTGAGATTTACTCATGTGTGATATGAACTTGACATATATGGGAAGACACCGTTGAGGTGGATATTAGCTACATAGTTTCATATGATGGTACGATAAATGTAAAATAGAATGAAATGTTACGAATGAAAATTTACACACAATCGTTGTTACATATGAAGTGAAGGCGAAACAAAGTGGATAGAATTGAGTTCATTGGTTCAATTATATAGCTTCTAAGGCGAATGCTATTGATGTTTCCGGCAGCAATTAAATGAAACTAGTTTTTATTAGACTCTTCAAAGTTGTCAATGAAGGTATTATCGGGTTTGCTTTTCTTCAGCAGTTTTTAGAGGTGATGTCAGGTTTGCAGTTAAGAGGAACGTTAGTTGATTTAATTTAGAAGTTATTTGTTGGTAAGTATAAGCTGTTTTAATTCTAGAACGTTTTCAACAAATTATTAATAACTTTCATTACTTATAAATTGTAAAAAAATAAATCTTAACATAGGTGTCTTCTTATTTAATACAAAAAATACAAAATCAGAAACACGAAGTATATACAAGAAATAAAAAANTGGTAAGTATAAGCTGTTTTAATTCTAGAACGTTTTCAACAAATTATTAATAACTTTCATTACTTATAAATTGTAAAAAAATAAATCTTAACATAGGTGTTTTTTATTATTTAATACAAAAAATACCTAATGAGAAACACAAAGTATATACAAGAAATCAAAATAAAACAATAAAGTAAAGCCAATGACAGGTGACGCTATAAGGAACCAACCAATCAGCTTTGAAGAATAAAAAGCGTGTATGTAATTGGTCCTTTATCTGTTGTGACTAAAGAAACTGCTTTAGTAGTAATGTTTGTTTTAGTACAAGTGTGTTAACAATATCAAAGATAAAAAAATAAAACTTTAATAATTCATATATGGTTATATATATCCATATATATATATATCCATACCATATCGTTGTGCTTCATCATGTACTTATAATGAAAAGTCAGTTGGAATACAAGCATCGTTGAAAAGAACAATATCTTGAAATATGCTGGGATTTTAAAGCTGTTCTCGTTTTCATATCCTAGAAAACTTTTGAATATTGAATATTTCTAAATTTCTTCCTCAATTCGGCTTCCTTTCCAATTTCAGAAAATGTTTATGAATGTAAAAAAAAAATATACTAAAAGCTGAGGTTTTATATCTCAGTTCCGACTACAATTAAAAAAGGTTGATTGAAATTAATTATCTTCAGACTGAGGCTTTTACTAAACCTAACATGTGCATTTATTACCTTGTTGTTTTGATTCATGATGAAGTAAAAGTCATAACACAACAAGTACAAGTTAATTTAACCACAAAGTTATACCGAAACTTTCTTTGCGGTTTTGCTATTTCCTGATATCCTCTTAAAAACGTTTAATGGAAAAGGGTTACCTTTTTAAGACAATTTTTAGTAAGAACACGAGTTTATTTAATACTATAGCTATAAATACTATAAAAATATACTATAAATTTATTTCCCTTAAATATTGCGTGATTAATTCCCGTACGCATAGTACATCGAACATGAAATCTCACAAGATAAAGTTACTCAATAGAAAAAAAACCTCAACAGTGAAAACAAGAAGATTGCTAATTAATTATCTAGAAAAAACATCATTACAATCTTATGTAACTCACACAATATCGTAAGCTGGTAATCAAATCCACCATATCAACTACGAATTTCAACACACTAGAAATTACAGAAATAAAACTGAAAGAAAAAAAAACCATACCATCCAAATAGAAAATCAGTTTTGCCGTTGTCATTTATAATTTAATTTACGGGAAGCAAAGTATAAACCTGACAGACAAACTAACAACATGTAAGAAATATATATACGACCGACGTATACTAATAAAGAAACAGACTTTATGAGAGCTTAAACTAATTAACCGGCATTTTTTAGGTAATTGCCATCATTATGGCGGCGAAGTGGTCGACCGACGACGTCAACGACGTAATAATTTTGGGTTAAATGCCAGGTAGACGTCTTTTAGACGTTGCTTATGGGAATTTTGTTGCACGTTTTTATGGTGATGCTGATTTTGTTTTTTTTTTTTTTGTAAAATCTAATGTAGTAGTTTTAGTTTATGAGTTTCAAGAAACTTGTATCCAAAGCCAATATTCAATTAACTACTGAGAAGAAAGAAACTGACATTGATGGATAGCTACTAAGAATTAATAAATTAATTTACTGTGGTTACTAACTAGTGATCAAATAGAAAGAAGTAGGCTGGAGTTGGTCGTTGTTGGTAGAGAAATTTATTACGAAGGCGACGGTATATTAAATCACCTTTCCTACAGTCAAATCAATTAACATTTGATTTATGTTTTTCATCTATTTTTTGGCGCGTTTTTGGTTGATTTGTACTGTGATTCTTGGAATGTGTTGTATTTAGAAAGTTGTTTTTTGATAGAAGAGTTTTCGAAAAATCAAACAATATTGAACCCTCTCAACTGAGTCAGTTATAATTTATGAAACGTCAGCTATTTACGATAATTAGATATTTAAATTTATACACAAGAAATCAGTCCCTTTTCAAAGAGAGTCTTTTTACAGCCAATCAAAACATATTCTTCTTTTAGAACACGCTTCGATTGGTCGAAAAAGCTAAAGCTCTTCATTGTGCCATTCAATAAAATAAGAAGGCATTTCGATACACTATAATTGAAAATATAAGAAGAAATCAATCGAGCAGTTCTAAGAAGATAAAAGTAGTTTGAAGCAAGCTTACTAGTTGTAATATATAATAAAATCATACAATTCTGTATGCAAAACATATTAAGTAAGAGTAAGTCTAGTCATTGGAGCATTGGCAGACTCTCCAGGAAATCACACCAGTTCCAAACTGTCCAGGCTGTGGACCTTCTATCATAGTAGAGCATCGAGCTTCCATGGCCGGCTTAGAAAGACCAAAAGAGCTGGTACTGCGCAGAAGGAGAAGTATAGATAAGCGAAGAGAAGAGCAGTCAAGATTTGCCGAACCAAGCGTAGACGTCACGAGAGATAGGTGAACGCTTTGAGAAGAAGGAGTGACATCAAATTCTACCAACAGGTGAAAAGACTGTGTGATGGCTATACACGACCAACAACGCTTTGTACCAACTCTTCAGCGAAGACATTCTTGCACGTGGAGAGAATACTTTTCTAATATCAGAGGAGTGTCCCGAGGAACTAACACCATCCTCAAACTCAGAGATAAAAACGGCCATATCGAAGTTGAATAACAATAATAGTTCTAAATCTGATGGGATATAAGCTGAGCTCCTGAAACATGCGCAGGTGAGCATTTTGTTGAGCACTTCCACCATCTTTTCCAACAGATATGGCCGACTATGATGACGCCAAGCGAGTGGAGCTTGAGTATCATAGCACCCACATACAAGGAATGCGATAAGAAGGACTGAAAAAACAGTCGTGTAATCAGTATACTTAACTTGGCATACTATCCTTCCTATCCGTCACACTAAACTAAAGTTCTACAGGAGCCTCATTATACCTGTTCTGATATATGGGGCTGAGTCGTGGACATTATCAAAATCAGACAAAAATCTTTTGAAGATATTTGAGATGAAGGAGGTCTTTGGTCTTTGCTCCTATGTATGCAAACAGAGTAGCGCATACGACATAATCATGGGCTCTAGGAGCATTATGCAGATTCCAGTATCGTAGATAGAGTGCGAAAACAACAACTTCGGCGGCTTGGACATGGTTATGGATGAAGGACCGTCAAAAATCGGATAAGACCCGAAGGCTCCCGGTGACAAAGTCGGCAACGCTTACGATGGTTAGATTGTTTTGATTGAAGGAGAGCTTACATAAAAAGGAATCACAAACTGGAATGCTGAGACCGCAAAACGAGAGAGTGGGAGACAATTTCTGTGTAGATTTTGAATGAATGCCATGGTTCTGTTAATCATCATATGTAATGTATGTGCATTCAAGTTTACCTTGTTAAAGTTCAAGTTTTGTCAGGTTGTAGTTTCTAGCCTCATAAAGAACCTCTCCGAGTCTGGCAACCAAACCAAGTTCAACATATAATCCAGAAAGTATATGTACTATATATACATTCAAAATTAGGAAGAAATTAAATACATTATAATTATGTAACTCCCAACACACATTTATTATTTGGGCTACATATTTGAGTGTGTAAGTTACTCATTGAAATGTGTAATTTTTTATAAAATATGAATTTTCCTGATCATTAAAATGTGTGTCACACTTATTTCATGTGTAGAATCTTCATCAAATGAAATATGTAAAAAAATATTACATTTGAAATATATCTTACTGCAGTACATTGAAAATATGTAGGGTACACATCTCTTTTTTCAGTGTAAGGTCAGAGTTGAAGACGAAGCTTTAGGGAAAGGCTAAATTTCATAAAACTCAAAATACTTGTTCATTTTTTCGGTAATTAAAAATACTACATATAGCGCGTAGTTGGTTGGTGTATTTGCTAGCACTCTCGCTTTCCAGTCTGACGATTCTGAGTTCGATCCTCAGTGCACACGTCAGAATTTTTCGTAAGAAATTTTCTTTCGTGTGATATACTACCTGACGCCATCCTCGTCGTTTCTAATACACTCGTTAAAATAGCAGACAGCTCATTACTGACTCTATAGAGGAAGAGGGAAAACTAAAAGCACTGATGTAGAAAAGCAGCTGGTAAACACATATGAAGAAAACATTATTTAATATCACTGCTACACCTTGAGTCACATTTGACTCGTTGTGTGATTTAGTTTTTTTTGTACATATAGCGCGTTTCGATAACCTTTCCAGGAAACATAAATAGTTTTTTTTAAATAAATATTTGTGTATAAGTTTCTTTACTTCTTTTTTATGTTCTAGTTTTTTTTTCTATATAAATTATTATTTATTTTATTTTGAATCTTTTATTATTATTTTGTTAAATTTAGTTGTTTATTAATATTTGTTTTCCTTTTTATTGATTTTTTTTGTAATTTTTTTTATATATATATATTTTGTTGAAAATAAAGTTTAATTTACTAGTTATGGTTTGGTTTAATTCTGTAAAAACCCAAGTAAATTATTAATGGTTATTTTTTTCTTCTGAATTGTTTAGTATTTTTATCTTTTGATATATATATTTTTTGTTTAGTTTTATTAATGTTTGTTGGTATTTTTGGTTTTTTATGTTCTATAGACATTGTTTTTTTATTTGTTTTTTCGAAATTATAATATATTATATTATCTAAGTTTTAATATAACCATAGACAAATAATAGATATAGGAAACCCTTTTTAGTCTGATATTACCAGAACAAGAAAAAGCTTCAAATAGCTTTCTCATTGCAAATATTACTTGTAGGGTGTTTCGACATCAGATTCCCGAAGTGTGCATAACTACGGTTTGTCTATGATATAACATACATATTTCTTTTTTCTAGCATTTTTAACCTCTTCTTATTCCAGAAATTAATTCTGAGAACACATCCAGACTCCTTTAAATATTACTCGTCCAACTATTTGAGAAAAAAAAAACCTTAAAAAACTATATAAATTTAACGTAATTTAACCGAAAACTTAAGGCAACAAAAAGTAGCCTATTTTCTATTCCAGACTTCAATGAATATATCCTGAAAGATTGTTCAAAATTGAAGTAACTATATAAGTACACACATAAAATAAAATATTAGACAAACCAAAATAATATTAAAATTTAAAAAAAAATCAAAAATATAATTTTGAAAAAAACAAATTAAGATCTAGAATCATAGATAAAAAGTATGAAAATGTAATTATGAATAGATACGTGACGATTTTGTTTTTTTTTTTTAATTTAAATTTCGTAGACAACTTTTGCAAAATAGATTAATTCAACAAAACTTTAAAATACTTGCTTAGTTTCATTGAAGAAATTTTTAAGAAGAATCTATAATTTGTATGGGTTTTTCTTTTTCAAACTCAACTTTGACCGTCTAAACATTATCTTCCAGGTTCCCAAGTTAAAACCTCGAATTTCATCAAAAAGACACAACAGCAGTTTTATACGCAATCACAAATTAGAAAATCTCATAAAAAAGTTCTTTGTTTTAAATTGATGAAATGTTTTGAGTGGTATAACGAGTTCTTTAGAATATAGAAGAACAAAAACACATTTTTTTTTAAACTCTTTCAATGAGCAATTTTCAAAAGTACCTCAACGCCAAATAATTTGACGCATTGAAAGTCTAATCATCAAAAAATATTCAGAAACGAAGAACTCAAAAGCAATTACGAAATATCAAATACCCTCAAAAAATTGAGTTGGAAATATTTTGCAGTTGAAAAACTATTTTATTACAAAATTAAAAACATAATTAATTTTGAAAAATTACAACAAAAACCACAACAAAAATTGTATCTTTAAAAAGTTTTGGATATATAATTCAACAACAAACATTTTTTGATAATATACTTTTTTATTTAATACTTTAAAAATCAACTATTGAAAACTGATTTTGAAAAAAAGTTTAAAATTTGAGTTTTGAAAATATTTGGGAATGACAAATTTGGCTCCCCGACTGACTTAACGCCTGAAACGTAGCGCCTGACGACTTATGACCTGAGTCAAAAATTAATTTAAAAATATGAAAAATATGAAGAAACATCCAACAGAAAAGAAATTATGTCCGAATTTTCGGATTTTACAACATGAAATAACATCCGATGACATTGAACCTGAAAATAATATCCAGAAAAATCAAACATAAAATTGGGATGAACATTCATTTAAATAAAATGAAAGAATGTCCAACTTTTTTTCAGGAAAAGAAAATAAATCAAACCAATACAAATAACTCGAAATTTATTAATTTCCCTTCATTCATTGATTTATTCGTTTTACAACATGTTAATTTTATTTAATTTTCAAAACAAAATGTCCCTGTTATTAATTTTTGAAAAAAAAAATATATTTTGTAAAAAGAAAATTTAGTTTGATTTTCGATTTATTAATTATTATGGAACTTTTTTTATAAATTAAATAAAAATAATTATAAATTTTTATAAATCGATATTGTTACAATGTATTTAAATGATTCTTTTTATTCCTTTTATTATTAATGTTTTTCAATATTATGAAAAACCAATTTTTTTTATCGATTTCCGAGATTAAATTGAAAAAAAAATAAAATCAAAAACTATGAATTCATAAAAAAAACTAACAAAAATCAAATGAAAGAAGAATTTTTAGTTTAATTTTCGAGATGAAATGTTCCTTTTTCTAATTTATTCATTTTCCTTCCAATTTACAGGAACATTTTCCTTTACAAAAAAATATAAAAATAATATTTTAATAACTTTTTTCTTAAATATTTAGAAAAGAAATTTTTGTTATTTTCGATATTGTTTTCTCTTACAAATTATTAAAGGATTTTTTTATTTTTGAAATAAAATATTCCTTTTATTAATTTTACTATTTATTTTTTAAATATTTAGAAAAACTAATTTTTTTATCGATTTTTGATATTAAATTTGTGTTTTTTTCTTTTATTTGTGTTTTATATGCGAATTTTATATTTTATTAACTCAAAAATTTTGAGTTTTAATAAATACTAATAGGACCTCTCATCTGAACCTTTTTGGAAATTGGTTAGAATGTTAAGACATAGTATTTGGATGACATTCAGCACTACGACATAATATCCGAATCCGGCGAAAAGTCCAAAAAAATGTGGGGCATAAAGTCCTGACTTAACGCTTGAAATTTGTATGGGAGGATTCAGGCACTAAGTCCACGGACGTTAAGTCGGGGCCCCCAAACCTAATTCTTTTAAGAATTTCAAAATTATTAAGAAAAAGATAAATTGCTTTAAAAAGTGAGTGTTGTCTTAAAGTAATTCAGCAGCATAATATGGCTGAAAATATTTTTTTAAATTTAATATTTAAAATTTTGAATTCTGAAGAAAATTGAAGGTTTATTTTGAAAAGGCTTGGAATGATAAATGTGCTTGTTTATTTTTTTAATAATTAAATAAATTTCCCAAAGAAAATAAAACAAACAATATCAAAGAAATTCTTGAAAATTAAAAAGCTAAATACTCTTAAATAAATCATCGGAAAGTGAAATGTAAAAATTAAAATCAAATTATAATTGTCATATTTAAGATGGCCTTTTCTTAAACAAATTTGCATAAGAAAGAAATCATTTCTTTTCAGTAAATTAATTTAAAATGAAAGGACAGAAAACTATGATATATCTAATATACATACTTAAAGTTTAACATTAAACAAAAAAACAAAAAAAGTTTCAATAATTCATTTTAAATTTTAAGACTTCAAGAGTTTTGAAAACTTCGAAATATTTTAATTCATTTTGAGGTTGTCTTCTCATAAGTGAACACATTTTGAAAGACTGATTGAACGTCTTAAAATTGTCATTTGATTTTTATGGGAAATGCACTTTATATAGATATGATTCACAAAAGTCGTCTTCACTTGACTTGACACTATAGTTTTATTTAATTGAAGCGCTTTGGGAATAG
>JXPG01039727.1:113-15254 GCA_001015175.1 Megaselia abdita | reverse complement strand
TTTGAGGAAAATGTCTTAATTGGCTTCAGTAAATTTAAATGTTAATTAATCATAAAATATATTCAAAAAAGTGCAACACTAATAAAGTCGCAATTTTTTTCGAATCTATCTACCAAAGCATTAAGAAATATTTGCTTCCTATCTGTTTTTCAACATCAGTGCTTTAGTTTTATATCTTCCGATGATCGAACATAGCACGTGCACCAACCAACTAATTATTTGTTTGAGTGAATATCTTTTTGTGGGTGATTTTGTATTTGTTTGAGATAGTATTTGTTTGAGTGACCGTTTTTGCATATGAGTGAACAAGTGTTTGAGTTTGACTGAGTATATGTTTGATATAATAACCGGGGAATAACAAATAAAAGTCTCTACAACATATGTTACTAACAAAATATTTCTATTAAACATCAAGCTATTAGAAGAATAATTTGAGCAACTTAAAAAACAAATGTATTTGACAAAGTTGAACATTTAAAAAAATATCAAAAAAAAAAACAAGTAAAAAAAGCAATAGTCCTCACTTCGTTTGATATTAGGAACCAAAAAAATCATCAAAGGTCCTACGGTAATTTTGAAGAAGGCTTGTGGATTTTGATGGTTGTAGAATTTTTGATGATCATTCTAGTACACTATATAATAATTACCAGAAGCCTTGAGTAAGTTGTTGATCTTGAGTGATTGATCGATGATTCTAGAACTCTCGCCTTCCACTTTGACAATTCTGAGCGCTATCCTCGTTGCAAATGTCAGAATTTGTCGTAAATAGTTTCCTCGTCACTTCGATGTTCGATGAAATAATAGACTAATTATATAGATATGCAAACTTTCGAAATCTGATGTTTTTCACTTTAGCCGAAGCACCCTGTTAGTAATGTAGAAAATCATCTGTAAAATGCATTCCTTAATATAATTAATATATGTTCGCCACATTTGACTCCTTACGTGCGATTTAGAAAATCTGGATAGTAAGAAAGATTATTACAAAATTCTATTTTTCATGTGTTCAGATAGAATATAATTTTTTGTTCGGACTTGTATTACGAATCACTAAAGAATCACTGTTCTAAGTAAGATCTTGAAAAAAATCTTCGACTGAAGAATAAAAGGGGAAACTATATCAAACAATAATGTTAGTGAACAGTGCTAACTTTATTACCTTCTTCACGACACTGAATTTTAAATTTTCTATATTTTTGACAATTATAAAAAACGAAGTTCTTAACTATTTTTAAGGTTTAAGAGAAAAACGATTGAAGATTTGTTTAGCACAAAAATGCAGATATTAATAATTTTTTAAATGTGTACAAAATTAGTAAAACTTTAGGATTTTCTGTTAAAAACAAACACAAAGCTACGTATTTTTCGATTTTTGTTTAGATTAGAATTAAACAAAGTAGGCGTAATTTAGAGTTTCATTCCATTTGCGAAAAAGAGTATGTTTTACTCAAAAAGTAGAGTATAAAGTAAATTAATTAAAAAAAAACCGATGATATCATAACACATTCCTCAATTATACCCTCATCTGTAAAACTAGAAAGGACATCCAATGTCAATCACTTCCGTCTGATGATAAGCTAGTCTACACTTTCCCTGATAAAGAACGGCGAATGTGAGCGACAGAAAGTGTTTCATAGCATTACGTCATATCCACTTCATATTGACAACAAATGCGTCTAATTCAATTACTTATAATAAACAAAAAACTTCTTAAAAATAAATTTATTCGCTTAATCAATATTCAACAAAGTCTTAAATTTCTCATAAATACTCAGAATCGGTCCTATCGACGAAAACACACAACTTGACAACGTCAGAACACACAACAAAGTAATAAAGTCCGCAGGAACCTTTTGCGCTTTCAAGAAATAGGTTTCATCAAACCCATAGAAAAGCGTTACCATTCCCACAACGAAAGCGGACAAACCCACAATGCAATGGACGTATTTGTTTAAAAGTGGCTGAAGAAGCTTCTTGAGCGTCTGTGAGTACAAAGCAGACATTCCCGAAATCATGCTTAGACAACAGAGGATCAACGAAGCTAATCCTAGTTTAGCATGAGTTGTGGGAAAATGTGGTCTTCCCGTCTCTGTAGTTTCCCATATCACATAAGACATTCCGCCGATACAAAGACCACCGCCTAAGACTTGAAAAACCCAGTGAATCGTGGTCTTCATCTTCCTGGAATAAGTGTAGGTCAAAACATTACCCCTGTAATGAGCCATGATAGCCTCTGCCATAAGCAAGTTGTACTAGAAAGGGAAACAAGGTTTTTTAAATTATAATTTATTCGTTATTTAATAAATATTTAGTTTCCTTTTTAATAACATTTTTAAGACTTAAGTACATTAGTATGATTGAGAGCATGGAACTGGTGAAATATGAGGAGCACAGCTGTAGAGATAGTTTGTTGGGCATGATGGAGCTGGGTAGGTTGAAGCAGGAGCATTGTAAGAAGAAGCTTCGGAAGCAGATCTGTGATGGAATGGTCTGTGGAATGGTCTGAAGCGTGATGGCCTTCCGAATGAAGATCCATGGGAACCATGAAAAGATGATCCATGATGAACCGTTGAGCTATGATGCGTTGTAGAGCTATGGAAAGAAGATCCATGATGTAAAGAGGACCCATGATGAGAACCTCCAAATCCTAATCTCATTTTTGGGTCAGCCTCCTCAGCATTCTCCTCCGTTTGACCCAAAACATTGCAAGCAAAAACAGCCACGATCAATCCAGCAAAAATTACGATTTTCATATTTCAGCAGGTTCCGATTTCAAAATGATACTAATGTCTTAATGTCAACAAAATATACTTTTTATACCCGGTAAACAAACGCTAACAAGACACTTTACTTTACTGACCGGTAAGCAAAACAACGGCTCTTTATTACAAAATATTGAAAAATTAAAACAAATAAACCACTCACCCCAATTGTACAGAGCCAAGCGTGTAATGAAATACTCGTTAGTCCAGCTTTAATGCAGACCCAAGACAAATAAATCGATACGAATCCGATGAAGACGTGGTTCAGAGTATTCAGGAAATACTCCACCCTCTGTAAGATCGTGTACTTGTCTTCTGTGACTGATGCAGCTCCCATGATGTTCTCGTTCCAACTGTTTCTATTCAACTGAGGATAAATGGACTCCAGTTGACTCGAGTGTATTTATTCAAAAGAACCTTTATCAAAATCTTAATTGCCTACATGACTTGATAACGTACCAAGTTCGAAAGTTCTACGAATGTTAATACATTATACCAACTTTGGTTGTACTCTAACTCTAATTAATTTTAGTCGTTGTTCTGTGTCGTGGTTTATTGTTTGTGACTGTCGACTATCAGGAGGCAATTGAATGATTACTAATGAGGATTCCTTTCTTTATTGGTCAAGAATTCGATATGATTTTTGATAAGATTAGTTTATAGTGGGTCGTTGTGATGTTCTAGGTGAATGGGAGTAGTGGGACTATGAATGATTGCATTTTAATCACATTAATTAGATATTTATATTTTTAGACTACGTGGCTTTTATCTATTTTTAGTCTCAAGATATACGTGGCTTTTGAATGGTTTTCTTTTTAGTGTTAACATTTTAGATTCAAGAACTCAATTAGTGAGTAATTCAGCTTGTTCGTCTTATCTTATTGACAATGATCTTCACCGGCTTTTATCGCATGGATTTTATTTTAGACTTCAGATGGTTTGTCTGGTTTTTGAAGTAGGGAAGAAAGACGTAATGCTTTTTTATTTCAAATGCATTGATTGACATTTCTTGCACAAAATCTTTCCTTATATCCAAGGCTAACATTAAACTCAAGACACTATACATATGATGATTATGTGAACAGTGGCGTCACAGAATTTGTCTCCATCTCTATCGATTTGTGGTCTCAGCGGTCCAGTTTGTTATTCCTTTTTATGTAAGCTCTCCTTCAAGACAATCTATAACAATCGCAACAGTTGTCGACCTTATCGCCAGGAACCTTAGGGTTCAGCGTGTTCGAAGTTACTATCTACGATACTGGTGTCTGCATATACCTCATAAAGCTCATGATTGTATCATATGCGCCAATCATTGTTTGCATAAATAGGACCAAAGATCCTACGAAGCGCCTTCCTCTCAAATATCTTCGGAAGATTTTTGTCTGATTCCGATAATATCCACGACTCAGTCTCATATATCAGAACAGGTATAATGATGTAGATGTTTAGTTTAGTGCTTCTCCTGATGAATCTCGATCTTAGCACTCTACTTAGCCCAAAACAGTGTTCGGTTAGCAAGCATGATTCTCCTTTTGATCTCTTGAGTGATGTCGACTATGAACTATGAGACATGAAATCCTTATTACTGACTCAAACTTGTCAGTGCCATTAGTTATGTTGGTGATTTCTGCTTGGTTTCTACTCTAGTTTCTATTATTTAGTCTTCTCGACATTCACTCTGAGGCCCATTGATGTAGCATATCTACTGATGGTTATGTAGCTTGTCTTCAGATCTTCTACGTTTCTTGTGATGATGTTAATGTCATCTGCATACGCCAAAAGTTGGACAGACTTAGTTATTATGATGTTAGCTCTTCGAATAATGATTTCCAGGCAAAAAGCTTCGGACACTTTCTTGTGTACTCGAACTGCACATTTTGTCTCTGCTAGGGTAGTCTGGCATAGTAGAATGCGTCCCCTAGGGATGCTCAGTTCCATCATTGCAGAGTGTAGCTCATCTCTAATGATACAGTCGTAATCCTGGTTACAATCGATAAAAATGTGATGGATACCGATTTGAAATTCTCTGGTCTTTCCAGTATTTGTAGTAGCGTGAAGATCTGATGAGTGGTGGTATTTCCGGGGAGGAAATCTCCGATGATGGTGTTGATATGTGGTTTCAGGCGCTCACATAGTATGGACGATACGATCTTGTATGCCGAGTAAAGTACACTGATTCCACAATAGTTCTTGTAGTTCTTCTTATCGGCTTTCTTGTATATGGATGTTATGATACTCAGGCTTCACTCGCCTGGCATCGTCATAGTCGGAAAAGATGATGTAGATCCAGAACTTTTGTTGTTTTTCAACATGGCTGTTTTTATCTCTGCGATAAATCTCTGATATCCTCCTCAGAGATTTGACTCGCTGTTGATTCTGTTGAACCATCACCAAGAAGTTCTGAGAAGTACTCTCTCCAGCATGGAAGAATGTCTTCGTCGTTTACCAATAGCTTTTCTGACGGGTCTGTACAGAGGGTTGAAAGTGTTGTATAACCCTCATGAAGTCTTTCAACCTGTTAATTTAACTTTCTGGTGTCACCCCTTCCTCTCAAAACTTCCACCTTTCTCATCTCCCATTCTCGTGACGCTTGACTCGGTAAAGCTTGACTGCTCTTCTAGAGCTTCTCGTTCTGCGCAATACCACCTCCTCTGGTGTTTCTTGTTCCGACCACTTCTGCCCAAGACTTGCACATTTTGTAGCTTATGCGTGACCGTGCTTTAGAAGTCTGTAGACGTTTTCACAGTTTTCACAAGAGTGATATTGAATTCCATGGTGAGATGTTGGTTGTCACATTTTGCTTTGGCTATTCTCTACATGATCTTTGCTATCACTAGATAGCGGTCAGAATCCATGCTGGCTACTCTAAAGGACCCCACGTCCATTACGTTAGAACCCTTCCGGGAATCTGAAAGGCCGTGGTCGATCTGATTTTCATCGCCGTTCGCAGCTCTCCATGTACCCTTGCGGATTTTCTTATGAAGGAAACATGTACTGCTGACGAAAAGCTTTCAGCTAGAAGCGAAATTTATATTTATAGTCTACAATAATGCCCTCCCCTTCCATAAAGTCACCAATGACGTATTTAGCGTCATGCTTGGAATATGCACCAATTAATAGATAGAAATCAAAACTAAACAAACAAAAACTGAACACATAGAACATCAGTGCTTAAATTTTTCCCAGGTAGTGTATCCGACTCGAATTTAGTTTTGAATCCAATGCTTAAATAAAAAGTTTAAAGATTTTAATTCGGAAGAACTCAGATAGTTCAAATAAAATAAGATCCAGCTCGTGAAACATTTGTACAATTTAATTATTCTCATTCATTCAAGTGTTCAATCACTCATTTACTCTTCCAACCACGCACTCATCCACTCCCATATTAAATTCACCTTGGAGTATTTCGTAGGCTTCTGTTTTTCGTAATTACAATATATTTTGAGTGTTTAATCTCTGATTTTATTTTTTAATGAGAGATTTGTGTTTCTTAGGAAATAAAAAATAATGAAGACGATTTATATAGGATTATACATTGCGAATATTTTGTTTATAAAAGTGATTTCATAGAGATTTTGTTATTAAAAAAAAAAANTGTTTATAAAAGTGATTTCATAGAGATTTTGTAATGAAAAAAAAAAAATATATTCTTCCAGCAAGTCAATTAATTCAACATAGTCAATTGGCCAATCCGATGCAGTTAACAAACGGCCTACCATGTCTCAGCAACAACAATAATAACATATTGATGGACAACAACAACAGTCTTGGGAAGCTAAGTGGCTTCGCGTCTTACAGTAAACTCAACGGAAGCAAAAACTCCGATGTGATGTCTCATGGTGAGTCTTTCCTTCCTTTCAAAAGAATCCCAAAACTCACCTTCAAAAAATCCACAGGTAATAGTGATGTTGAGAAAAGTTTCAACAGTGATACGATTTCCAGTACTTCCTCCTCTAGTCCAGCCGCTCATGGTAATGAAAATGATGGTAAGTGATTCTTAAAAAAATTAACAAATGCAGCTAAGACAATACCTTTCGTCGTAGACGACTCAATAGACGTTACTAATAGTGAAGACCAACAAGTTCAAAAGTGTGAAACATCAATTTCTGAGAACGATCTGTCAGCACCGCACATCTTCTCTTCATCCTTCTACTGCCATCCACATGAAACAGTCTACGAAACCAGTGCTCGGCTTTTATTTATGGCCGTTAAATGGGCCAAAAATCTACCGAGCTTTTCAAGTTTGCCTTTCAAAGATCAGGTGAGTTTCTCTTTATTTTTTTTGTATTCTTAAAGGTCTTAGAATGTTTTTATCTTCATTCAATTACTCAAGCACTCATCCACTCCACATAGTAATTTTCATTGTATTCAAAGTATTTAGTGATGGGTACAATATTGACACTGTTAGAAAGGTGACGAAGATAGACTACTACTACCTTACGTGAAGACGAGGAATTTTAAAAGGCTTCAATACTTCAGAAACTATTACAAAAATTATGCAAGCCTCAGCTTCAGAAAAACAATAAATACCATACAAACATTTAAAAAACTAGTTAAAGTATTATGTGAAATTCCTTCAGAAAAACAATAAATATTCTAAACAATAAAAACGAAAGAAACCAGCTGGTAAATGCAGACGAAGCAAACAATTAATTGATTCCACTGCTACGCTTTAAGATACATTTGTTTCTTTGCGAAACTCATATTTTGATTAGTTTTTGAATTTTAGCCGGCCATGTTCGAATGCCAAGAGAAGCGTTTTTTTTTCTGGGTTGAGCAGTTACAGTCCATAAAGCTTTGTGAAGTTTCAGCTTTTTGTTAGTATCTGAATTTTGAAGCAGGCACATTCACAAACCATGTTCGAATGCAAAGAGAAGTGTTTTTTGTTTTACAGTCCAAAAAGTTTCTTATACCTTCACGAAGTTCCATATTCTATATATTTCATAAATATAACAATAAACTTCATTAATTACTCTAATCATAGGCAAACTATAGATATGCAAACTTTCGGAACCTGATGTTTTTCACTTCAACGGAAGCACCCTTTTAATAATATTTGCACTGATAGGGTGTTTCGTTTCAGTGGAAAATATCAGACTATGAAAGTTTTCATATCTATTATTTGTCTATGCATTAATGTTCAATATTAAAACAAAAGTGTTAAACTANTAGATATGCAAACTTTCGGAACCTGATGTTTTTCACTTCAACGGAAGCACCCTTTTAATAATATTTGCACTGATAGGGTGTTTCGTTTCAGTGGAAAATATCAGACTATGAAAGTTTTCATATCTATTATTTGTCTATGCATTAATTTTCAATATTAAAACAAAAGTGTTAAACTACACTCAAAGAAATTATATGAATTTTTGGTGGATGTCCTACCTAAAATTATGGATATTACAATCATATATGGATGTTGTGATTATAATTTTGTTAACTGCATCCAACTCATGGTTATGACAACCATAATATGGATAGCCACGGCTCGGTTCATAATTATGGATTAAGCATCCATATCATAGACGGAGCATCCATAAATATGATCGAAAAAATATCTTTCTTACTCTTTCTAATGACGGTTAAAAATAGTTTTCAATTTGAACTTTTTCTTTCTCATTGGCTGCAAAAATGCTCGTTAATTCTCATTGGTTCGCAAAAATGTAAACAAACCTTATTATAAGCGGCATGTCCATGATTAGGTATCGAGCCATTATGGATGGGATGTCTATAAACACTTCTTTGAGTGTATGAATGTTTAATTTCCAAATTTACCAAAATATAGATAAAAAACAAAAGTCACCATAATCTAAAATTAAATGAAAAAAATAATTCCAGGTCGTCTTACTAGAAGAATCTTGGTCCGATCTGTTTCTACTGAACGCTATTCAATGGTGCATTCCATTAGAGCCCAACTCCTGCACATTATTCTCGGTTAACGAGCACGTAAATAACACAGCTGAAGATGCGAAGAAAGATGTAAGTTTTATATATTTTCTTCTTCAACCTAAAACTTAAACACTAATTCCCTTTAACAGATTGCTTTTGATGTTCGAACTTTATGGAATGTGTTCTGTAAGTTTAAGAGCGTTTTAGTCGATCCAGCAGAGTTCGCCTGCTTGAAAGCGATTGTTTTATTCAGGCCGGAAACGAAAGGACTCAAAGATCCTCCTCAGATTGAGAATCTTCAGGACCAGGCGCATGTGAGTACAAGCCCTTATATAAGTATTTAAAATAGTAAAATAAAATAATAAAATTTCCAGGTTATGTTATCTCAACACACTAGAACTCAGTTTCCAGCACAAGTAGCGCGGTTTGGTCGGCTTTTGTTAACGATACCTTTATTAAGGACGCTCAACTCTCACAAAATTGAGCAAATTTTCTTTCAAAGAACTATTGGAAATACACCCATGGAAAAGGTGCTTTGCGACATGTATAAGAATTAAGTGGTTCTGTGTAAATTTAATTATTTATTTATGTATTTTGTACAATTAGTTGGTTATTTTCAAATTTTATTGATAATAAATTTTAAAGGAATATATATTTTATTTGGTTTTATTCTTTTTTTATATACTTTTATATCTTTGTGGGTATGAGAATTCTTATCTAANATTTTATTTGGTTTTATTCTTTTTTTATATACATTTATATCTTTGTGGGTATGAGAATTCTTATTTACTACAGGTACAGCATAAACGACATTCAGTTCATCATAAAATCAAGAAATACACCCAATAACTAAAACAAATCACAGCTTAAATGCTCATCACTATGAAATTTTAATTATATAGAAACAAGACTAAATAAAATTGTTTGTGAGGATTTGAATTCATCTGCAACAATTAACAGAATACAAGATGTCTGGTCTTGTACATATTGCAATTTAAACATCTTTCAAAAATGTCTCAATGGTTTTCCGTTCATTTATACTTATAGATTCATCTTCCATACCTCTTGATATTNATATATGCCCAAAAACTTATAGACCCTTATTATTATAAGGTCTGGATGCGATTAAAGATGTCGTCATAAATGGTCGTTACTTCNTATAAGGTCTGGATGCGATTAAAGATGTCGTCTACATAAATGGTCGTTATTTTATTTGAGATACACGTACTTGACAAAATGAGAGTATTATTTCTCCAAGGCTTAGTTTTCTTCATCAGTTTCAATGGTGTTTTTAATAACAAGAACTTGAATCTCGGTTTCTTCAACATCACCTGGTATATTCTCCATGATGTAAATTCTTCAATGTCGTCAAGAACAATAACAAAATCATGAACATTTTCGTTGAAGCCATCTTCATGTTTACTTAGTTAAGAGAAGTTATTTTCTGAAAACTTTACGTAACGAACAATCCAAAGGAGCAAAATTCGATCTTTAATACCTCTAGAATACCTCTTCATCCGGTATTTCTTCTATCCTTCTTTTCTTTTAAAGGTGTAGAAAACTGCTTAAGGGTGTCCTGGGGAAGTCTATTGGAGGTATGGAGGTAAGGTTTTGAGNATTTTCTGAAAACTTTACGTAACGAACAATCCAAAGGAGCAAAATTCGATCTTTAATACCTCTAGAATACCTCTTCATCCGGTATTTCTTCTATCCTTCTTTTCTTTTAAAGGTGTAGAAAACTGCTTAAGGGTGTCCTGGGGAAGTCTATTGGAGGTATGGAAGTAAGGTTTTGAGCACAGCTTGAAGAAGAATTATAGAAGTTTTAAATACTAGTTCAGACATTATAGTTCACCTTTATGTTCTAGTATTTTAAAAGCAGGTTTTAAATAGGGTTTCCAGAGGATTTGTTTGAATTTACCTTCTACAAGAAGATTTTTTTTAGATTTTTAAGAATTCTTATCCAAGCAAAGAATACCACTTAAGTTTACCTTATACAAGAACATATGAAGAAGGATTCAATAGGTTGTTAAGAAGTATTTAATTTCCTAAAATCGTACCTTCTTCTAGAGGGCTGCAAGTATTCGTAGGTATTCAAAAGGTATTCTTAGCAACGGTATTCTATAAGGAATGTTATTTCAATATATATAGTATAGGTATAGTCTTTGAATCATAGCCTTTTGAAATGTCATCATACCCCACAAAAATTGTTCTGGCGCTCTAGCTTTGTCGGATTTTTTCTTATACCAGACTTCATATAGCGTTTCGTTTCCCAGAATTCTACAATCGTCACTCCATTTTGCTGATTAGTGTATGGTATGGTTAACTGTCGTTTGATTCCATTATCTTCCAGATATTCGCAGAGCTTCTCGTTTAAGAATTCCGCTTTCACTTCTCAGCTTTTTGACAAAATTTTCATATTGCTTCTCAACAAAGTTCTTGAATTTCACAACATAATCAAGTTTCAAACACCTCAGTTTCGACAAGAGAAAATCAATTATATAACCACAGAGTGGGGTAAAAAGATTGTTTAAGATTTCCGTCGGTATTTTCTGCTGAAACTTATTTTCGTTGCTATTCTTTTGCTCGAATTGGAGTTTGAGATGGATGATTCTATTAAGATCGAAAAACTGCGAGAAGACTGAAAATAGAATTTATGGAATTCCAGATAAGGGTTGACCGAAAAGCTGCAGAATTTTGGGCTGTGTCCGGAATTCTGGTTGAAGAAAGACACTAAGACTCAAAAGTATATATAGCAAAATTTCTGTCAGAGGAACCAATGTTACACATTGTAAATTGTGCTGATTCACATGAATTGTGGGGAAATTGGAGCATTTATTGCCAAGTCGGTGAAAAAACGGATCAGTTATGACGTACTGCAGGAAAATGGGACACATCAAGAGAGTCTGTGAGAAGTTCAAAAAGTCAAACGTGGCCTATATCGTTAATTTGGATGTTCTAACATTATTGGTGGAATTAACAGTTGGTATTTGAACTCTGGCGCTAGTTATCACATGACATTTTGGATTGAATGGTTTTCCTCATATGAAGAACTGGATGAACATATAGTAATTCGCGAGGGGAACGGAGAAATAATTACAGCTGCTGGTAAAGGCAATTTTTCGCTCGAATGGAATATATCCACAGCATTCGAGGAAAAGAAATGGAATGAGATATATTTCGAGCGTATTATTAATTCCGGATCTAAAATTGAACAGGTAATATTTTTATCATTCCTTTTGAATTCATTGGAAAATTCCAACCTCTAACTATAATATTTATGCCTGAAACATATTCTTGACGATGACATAAATCCGTAGTAGCGACTTGAAGTTGGGAAGCTCGAAAACCCTTAATGCTTTTTCATCCGGAGTGATCGGCATATACTTCTCTTCAGGGATGAATTCAAAAGATTGACAATGCGATTGAGTTGGTCAACAAAGAGGTTTTCCGGGATTACTCATCAAAGGACTGTTCCTTGATCATTGCAGTGGAACGAGATATTCGTACTGTATACTGGAGCTTGCTAGATCCATGATACACTCGAAGAGGTTGAGTGTGAAGTATTAGGCGGAGGCTGTTTCAACGGTGACAAGGTTATTGTGTCACTTGTTAGTGAGGCTTCCGGTACCTGAAGCACCTGAAGTAGTTGACGTTCCTAGAAATTCCTACAACCTGAGGTCTGGAAGTGCTAACATTATGTATCACGGACATGCATTTGTTGGCTAATTTGGATGACCCACAATGTTATGCCGAGAGTCTGAAATCAAATCATCTTATTAAGTACAAGGACGCAATGAAAGAAGAGCATCAGTCGCTTATTGACAATCAAACAACAAATTCAAAGCTCGTTTAGTGGTACGAGGTGTCACTAAAGAGCATGGAATCGAATCGATAGATTGAAGTTTCATCAATTCGAATGTTTTTGGCTTTAGAACATAAGCTTCGTTATAAAGAGGTTTGACTTAGTGGTTGGAAAACCGGATAACGCAAGGTCCTAACTCTCAATTAGCATCAACGATACCCAGGGAAATGTTAGTGCAATGATGAGATTAGATCACACATCCCAAACCAGGTAAGTTACGCTGGTTTGGAATGATTGATCTTGATGAACTGGTTTCAATGGAAAACAAAGAAGAAAACGAATCAAGAAATCTTTCTTCATTATGTGCTATGGCTGGCATGCCATGGCAGATGAATTCACAGTCATGAACAACAATTCAACTTTTAAGCAACTAAATAAAACATAACATTATATATTAACTTTGTAGCTCCTACTAACGTTTATGTATAGTACTGATGAAGCACAGCGTGGTGGTTATGCTTACATACTGATACTATGTATTTTTCATAGTAAATGATGGTTAATGGTCTATTAAGACTAGTAAGCTTGCGCTAAGTTACTTCTGACACTATTACATATAATTTTCAGATGATATAACTCAGGATATATTCAAAAGGCTTGTTTTGTTTTTAGAAGAAAATTTAACAGCTTGACAATCAAAATTTCAAAATTAAAAACTTCTATGGATCTCTACTCCAAAATACTTCATTTAGTAAAGCTTTATATCACTCTGATCTGAATGAAATATTTGTAATAAGACATGTAAACTCATCACAATTCTACGTGACTTAAATACATCAATAAAATGTAATCGTAATGCAAACATGCTCAAGAGAGTTTAGTCTTTCTGAGAAAAAAATGCTCATTTCCATTGATTGTTGAGATTTCTCTTGAGAAAATCAGATCAAAATGTTGCCGCCTCATTAATAACAAGAGAAATATACTAAACAAATTATTATTTAGAAAAAAAAATGGTTTTAAAAGTACAATTTGAATGGGATGTCGAGAAGTTTCGTGAACTTTGTGCAACTAAGAAGGTTGGAGAATACCTGTTGTCCCCGATCTTCTCTGCAAGCTCGGACAGAAATGCTATTTACTGGCGAATCTACTTGTTCCCCAATGGAAACATTGAAGAGAACTCAGACTATGTGTCAATATTTGTTCGTGTTATCGCTGGAATGGACAATACTCAAACCCTTTTAACGTTCAAAATTCTAAACCTAAACAACTGTGTGGTCTATGAAAAGACTCCAACGGATTCTCATTTGTTCTATAACTGCGCCAATTTTGTAGGTTGGTCTCAGTTTATCGAGCGCGAGGAGATTTTCAAGAACTTTTACAACTCTTCAAAAGACAATCTCAAAATATGCTGTGATTTGAAGTTGTCCAAAAGGAAGGACTTCGAAGGTGAGCCAAATAAGCCGTTTTCTTTAGAATGTTTGTCGAAAAACTTTTACGAACTGTACAAGAATGAAAAATACACCGATGTCACTTTGGTGTGCAAAGACCGTATCTTCAAGGTCCACAAGATAATCTTGGTTTCAAGAAGTCCAGTTTTCAGAGCCATGTTTGAGCACGACATGAGGGAAAGCTCCACCAATTCTGTTGACATCAAAGATATTGAACCAGATGCGTTTGAAAAGTTCCTAGAGTTCCTTTATACTGGAAACACAAATATAACCTTTCCCGAGGTGTCTGGTCTCTTGGAGGCAAGTGAGAAGTATGAATTACTAGACTCAAGAGAGTTGTGCTTACAAATTCTTAAAGACAACCTTTGTGCCACCAAAGCTGTCAAGATTCTTCTTTTAGCGGATAAATTTAATTTGTTGTCTCTTAAAAAGATTGTCCTGAAATTCATCAATGATAATGCTTCGGATGTTTTGGAAAGCGATAGCTGGTCTTCTATGTTAACACGTCCGGATCTTATGAACATGGTCTTACGTTTCATATGTTCAGTTGAATAGTTTATTTTTGTTTTATAATAAATATACATTTTTCTATATTTTTATTATTTAATTTTGTGATGTGAAACAAAACTAATAAATACATCAAATTACCCAAGCAGCTGTATCTGCTGTTTAAAATTGAATGGAAGGGAAACATATTTCATAAGCAAAACAGTTCTTAAAATTTAAAAATGTATCCGAATTTGCTCATTTCCAAGCGGGTTTAACCATTTCGAGAATTAGGATATTTATTATTAAAAAAACATTCATTACTATAGGGCTTTTATGTTGCTCATATTTGCGAATGCGAATATCATAATGAAATTATCTTTCGTTTTTTACAACATGAGCAAGAGAAAAATATTTTATTAATTCAAAATCTAAATATACATATTTGTTTCTTAAATTCAATCAACTTTATAAAACAATAAATACCCATCCTACATTAAAATTATAATAGAAATGTATGTTTTATTTTAATTAAATAAACTCTCATTAACAAAACTACGTTTTACAAAAAAACGTTTATAGATTTCCGACTAAGAAACAAAAAATAAATCTAAACTTTAAGTTCACTTATATAATTAAACATTTACGTTGATATATAAAATTACGTTATTTATCAACGTAATTGTTTATTTTTATAAGTAAACTTTAATTTTAGATTTATTTCTTGTTTTTTAGTCGGAAATCCATAAAAGTT
>JXPG01039710.1:0-14140 GCA_001015175.1 Megaselia abdita | reverse complement strand
AACCTCACTCTTCAACCATCTCTCTAAATTTTAAAATTTTCGTATTTGCAAAAAAATTGTACATTGTAAAATTTGTGGTCAAAAAAATAAGTCCTCCTTAACTCGACGAGATCAGAGCGGCTATAGCAAAGTTGAAGTTTAACAAGAACACTGGATCCCATGGGATTCAGGCGGAACTCACCTGCATCAGCTTTTTCAAAAAATTTGGTAAACTCGTCAACTTCCAAGTTAATAACGCCGATATTTAAAAAGGTGACAAAAAGGAGTGCAAGAATTACCGAGGTATTAGTGTACTCAACGCGGACTACAAAATCAGGTCTTTTAAATCTGTTGATTTTAGATGTTTTTCGGTTGCCAAGCAAAAGAGGAAAGAAAGCAATAATTCTAACGAGAGATTTTGTTAAGACAGGCGCTGTTTGTCAGTGCGCATGCGCTATAAGATTACTGAACAGATTTTCTCGTTTGGTGCTGAGTCCATGGATGCAGAGTCGCTCAGCAACAGCATCGGAACCTTTCACAACATAAATTAGTTTTCTTCAAGGAGATTCTTGGGATTGACATATGTCAGGAGGTCATTGTCAGAAGGGCCGATGTTCGAGCGTCTAACAATAACATCTTTGTGAAATCGTTTCAACTTGTTGGCTACACCGATGATATTGATATCGTTTCCGTATCATTAGTAAGGCAGCAGAGAGATTGGGGCTCCCCGTAAACGTAGACAAGACAAAGTTCGTGAAATTCAGTAAAGTACAAATTTGTTAGGTTTATATATATATCTAAGCGAATCGTGGACATTATTAAGAGCACACACAAAATAAAATGACTCTAAAAATTCAAAGAAAAAATATTTGAAAACTTGTTAAAAACCAAGACTTTATTTGCCGAATAAACTTTGAAAAAGTGAGCTTTGGAAATATCTATTCTCAAAATGAATCAAGAATTAGTAGTTCATTTTAAGAGAACTAAGACTTTCAAATATTGAATGAAAAATAAAAAAGATCTTCCGAAAGATCAGAACAGTCCACTGAATCTCTCTATTCCAAGTATTTTTCAATCGTTTTTTGATGAATCATATACGATCTCTCTATTTCAAATATTCCTCTTCAATCGTTTTTTGATGAATCACATACGTTCTCTATATTTCAAGAATTCTCCAATAGTTTTTGAAGAATCAAATATTTGCTTCTTTATTTTAAGCGACGTTCTTTATTTTTCGATTTCATGTCACTGAAATTGAAGTACGTTTTTCAAATATGATTTTTGGGGTACTTTTTCACCGCAATATTTTCCAGTTTGATTCTCTTTTTCTTTGAATTCTAGAGGCGTTTTATTTTGTGTGCAGACAGACAACTGTTTGATGTTTTTGAGAATGATATACGGTCCAAAATTGTAAGGTTTTACAATAAGTTTTTGGTGTTGTCAACTAAAGTTTAAGCTAATATTATAGTTTATATGTAAACTACCAAAATTAGTTTGTCTATAGCAATAGTGACTTATATGGCTCCTTTTGCTCTTGATGAAAGACATTTTTAATAAAATCAGAATATATTTTTGTAAATACTCCTTCTTATATTTTATTTTGGTTCTTCGGATAAATAATATGTCAGTCAATTTCTACACAATTGGCTGTACATTTAATTTCCGAACGAAATCTGCCAATAACATAAATCCAAGGACTTAATCTAAAATTGCATGAAATATAATTGCAGTAATCCTTTTCAAAAGTATTCTATGCAAAATAACGTTTGTAATTGCTTCTGGTTTTACTGTGGAGCAATGCATTCGATTCGTGTGTTTCAGATAAGCGAACTAAACTGTATAGTTGGTGACATTACAATTTTAAAACTTTCAAGTGTTTAAGTAAAATGGCGCTGATGTTTTTAACGACCGTAACGGAAACTAACAAATGTAAATGTGTTTTGTTATTTCACTGTTTGTAGTATAAAGAATCTCTGTTTCGAATATAAAATAAAATTGTGTTATTCAGAATTCCATCAATTGAAAATATTTCAAAACAAATGGCAAGCACTCTGTTTCACACTGCTCGGTTTTTCAATACAACTATGTCGTGTCCTGTCTCTTTCCCCGGGTACAATGTTCATTCGCACTCCTGTACAATTTCCATTGTAAATACAATTAAACTGTCAATCAGATATTGGAGCTGAATTCTTTGTACGGCTTTTCTATTTTTTGTTTGTTTTTTTTTTAAGTTTAGATTTTGATTTGAATTTTCATTCGCCACATTGCTTTGAAATAACTAAAATAATATTAATTCCCTATTGAGGTCAGAAAACAATAAGATTTGAATATAAAATTCTTGCATATAATTTTGGTTTCACCCTTTTTTTTATTTGGAAAATGTATAAAATTGGTCCAAAAATTTTCAAAAGTATAGATAAAAATATTTAAAGGTAATCATGAGAAGTTAAACATAAATTAAGAAATGGAGTATCATTTCTAGACAATTATCATCTCGACAGAAATTTATAATTTAAAATAAGTGTACTTTCCAGAGCTATAAACAATATCTGAAAACATTCCATAATCTAATCGAAAATCGATTAAATAGACAATGAGCAAGTTTAATAAAGCCACAATAAATTGTTCAAAATATCAAATACATTTTAATTAATGTTTACAATATAAACTTAAAACAAATAAATCTATTCTCATTGAGTCGAGTACAGCAGCATGTTTTCGAAATTCCACATGATACATTTGCAAACTGAATTTTCAAATGAATAATACTCGATGTAATTATTAAGTTTTCGATGGAAATGAAAAATTTATGTTGCAAAACAAATTTCTCTTTATTAGATTTATGCTTAGTTTAGCTTCAATTAAGATTTCGTTCTGTACGGGAAGGATGAAAGTAAACACAAAAGGTTAACCACCCTCAAATGTATTTAACGTTATGTATGGTTTGCTAATTACCATTTAAGGTTAGACATTTGCAATATTGTGTATAGTTAGAAAATGAAATGGGTATTAAACTAATTGTATTATAAGTTAAACAAAACAACAACAAAATCAGTCTGAAGCAGTTTTTTTTTTTTAAATTACTTAACAAACAAATTGTTTGAAAAGTGGAAATTAGAAAAAAAATAAACAAACATAAAATTGATAGGTAAAACTACTTGTAGGAAAACTAAGTATTAAAAACACCCCTTCTCATTTTACAAATCGGCCTCTATTCCTTCTGTTGGACAATAAAATAAAATCAACCTTCCCAGAATTCTGTTTTCGTCCTAGCATGAAGATCTTGTAGTGTCAACTGAATGTATATACTCCATTTATTTACACGACTCATTCTGATTATTATTCCGCCTCGGTACTTGATAAAGTGATGTTGTTTTGCTTCCTACTAACCCAACTTATAATACCATCGCTAACCTGTAAAATATATACTTATACGGTCAATGATATCTCCTGCCAGTCAGACTAGTCTTGGATTGTTTCCATCTAAAATTAATGCTCTAGAATGTTAATGAATAAAATTGATAGGTGAAACATTTTGTGAGAAACTAAGTATTAAAATACATACAACAGTGCTTTCATATAATATTTAAAATAAATTTATTTAATTTTTATGATTTCATAAAATAATGCATGTTATACCAGAAGGAACAGAAAGGAACTTTTTTACACAAAACTGAAAAACTTGTGCACTGAAGATCGAACTCAGATTCGTCAAAAAATATTTACATTAACCCTTAAGTCAATTCCAACAAGCAAATGAGGCCTTTTACATTAATTTATATTATAAAGTCAAAGTTTATAATATATATATACAAATGATATGCATAAAAATGTGTGTGAAATACATTACAATATAAATGCATTTATCTTTCTTTTAGTTATCAAACTTGTTTTGGAATGATCCTAAATAGAAAAAGTAACTATAAATGCACTCAAAGAAGAACTGCAAGAATAATCATGTGTATACACTTCAAGACAAAAAATTTAGAATTTCAAATTCATATGTAGATTTTAAAATTTAAGTTTTAGAACACTTAAATTATAGAATTCAACCGTTTTTTAAAAACTTGAATTTTAAAATTTAAAACGAAAAATACAAAAAAATTCAAAACTTTTCTGGTATTTGAAATGAAGACTACGGCTTGCAGACGAGTGCGCTACCCAAACTCTGCCTTGATTAATAACGAAGATAAAAAACTTTTACTAATTTTTAAATTCTGTTTAAGAACTTAATCGGTTCATTTTAAAATTAAAGTTTAAAATATAAAATTACTTTCTGTTACAGTTTTATAATTTAAAATTATGTACTGTTTTCTAAAACTAAAGTTCTAAAAACCCAAAAATGGAAAATAAAACTTTTTTTAAAATTTCAATCTTAACGTTTCCCTACACCACTCATTTGCAATTGTTGGCAGGGATTTTCGAGATATAAAACAAATTACATTTTTTAGATTCCGTTTGCATCTAGTTCTCTTCTAGACTTCCACATTCAGATGCCAATGCATAGAAGTTATCTCCAATGACCACTACATGCTTAGCAATATCAGGATTTTCCTTGACATAGAACATGCAGCATACTTTTTTGTTGCTATGGGACCTTGTTCATCTATCGGTGTCGCTTTTGCAGCTTCTGGCTATGTGTCCAATTTGCCTTCCTTAATAATATATCGCCGATCTCGTACTGGTTTTCTATGGCCGTTACTACGTCTTCTCGAGTCGTTATCATATGAGCATAATTCACATCTCTTGTAGCCCTGATAATGTTCGCATCTGGACTGGATCTATTCCTAACTTCATTCTTGTCGTTTTTCTTCCATTTCCTCTTTCTGGTGACTTTTTGCCTTCCTGGCTTGACGAAGGTTTTGAGTCTTTCTTTTTCTCAGCTGTTTTGTTGAGTCCTTTCTCCTTGAAAGCAGGTTTCTTCTCTGTCATATGTAGGTGTTCGCTGGTGGTGTTCCCTCGTTGTTAGTTAGCTTTCTCTTCGAGTCTGCACTTGTCTTCATCAAGGGTGGTGTTTGTGACGAAATATCCTTCGTTGACTCCTGGTTTCGCTTAAGGCATGGGTCTGTCCGGACGTACAATTCCTTGCCCTTTTCTATGGCGTCTCTTATAAGCTGGTGTACAGATCTTCTGTTGGATTTCTCCAGCATTACCACCAGTACCTCTTTCCCAAGATTAGGAAGTCCGGGTGTGATGTTAAATCTTTGATCGATACTGCCTTCTTCTGTAGTGGACATTTTTGTTGTGTCAAGAGGTTCGATTTTGCAGACGAATAAATGGTCGATCCTTCTTTCACCTGCGATGTTACCACTGATATTATTAGGGGTATTTAGCTCATATGTTTCTTTTCTGTTGGGTCCCACTCTAAGTCGGTATCAGTTCTCGCAGTGAATTTTCCGTCTAAAAGAGATGATCCCACGGTTGTGCCAGAACCAGATCGGGAGTGAAACACGAATTCCACATCTGAACCTTCACTCTCGCTATTTAATGGGGACGAAAAACTGAGCGTTCTTAAAGACATGTTAGGTTTTACTAGGACGGAGCCATTTCAGGAAGATGTCACTCTCCATACTCAGGTAATGGAATACAGCAATCTGCAACGTATCTATACTATACAGTGAGAGTTCTTTATTCAAGAACGGTCTTGCACTCGCTTTGTACGAGTTCTCATTATTCTACTATAAAACTTACCTGCACGGATATATTATATATATGTATGTATCGTCAAATTCAAAATATAAAAACCTATACAAAAAAAANAATCACACACCGAGCCAAACGTGATTCAAGGTGTAGCAGTGAAATTAAGGCTCCTTTTTCTACATCAGTGCTGTTAGTTTTCCCTAAGTAATTGAAATATAACCGATAGTAACTCAAGAGTATGTCAACTAAATTAAGATATTGTTACTTATTGTATCTTATTGAGCAACTAACATGTTGAATAACATTGTAAAAGAAAAGTATAGTTGCATCAATTAGAGACATACTTTTAGTATTATTTTTGTGAATATTTCTCGAATATGGCTAATATTTTTACAGCTAAACTATGTTAAATGTCTTTAATGAGCTTATGGTAATTACCGTATGTCACGTTCAAATATATGTGCTAAAGAGAATGATGAAATAAATGCAATGATTACATTCATAAATGTTATGATTACTTAATTTATGTTCACGACAGTTGTTATGTGTTAAATTATAATAACAATAAAAAAAGTTCTTAAAATCTAAATCAAAAATATTCCGCATGACGTAAAGTTGTCTGTTGAATTAGTATAAAATAGGACATTTGCCAGTTAAGTGGTTAATATAATCAGGTAAAATTAAATAACCGATCAACTGTACTGGGATTTTGTGAACATGTCGATTTTTTAAGTCCATTTCCTATTGCTTAAAAATACTATTTTTCGAATTAAAAATATATAAAACTTAATCTCTGGAAAATAAAAACCAATTTTCAGGCATATTTAATTCTTATACAAACAGTTAGTTTCCACATGATTCAATATAAAATATTAAAGTCTAAAATTGATGTCACTTTCAATAGATTAATATCATCTAATATATGTGTCAATTGAAGAATTAGTAAATTTGATTGGAAATGTGTGATGAGTTTCTTATGATGTTAGAATTAGAATTATTGTCTAACAAAACCTTTAACCAGTTGTTGTTAAAGGTTTTTCGGTTTTGTGTTAGATTAAAACAATCCACACAATTCGTCAACTCAAAATAATTCACAAATAAATATATGAACGGCATATCACATACTAAATTCATTAAAACTAGATTTCACAGTACTGTACACTACTACTTTTGAAGTGAAGGATCGAAAAAATGAATTCAAGATGTGTAGGAAGTATGTTTCCATTTTAAATCGATAACAATAGAATTTCCCTACTAAAAAATGACTAAATAATTCCCAAAATATATGAAGTGTATACAATTGCGAATCCTAACATGTCTTTGAGATTTATTCACATAAAAAATGAGGCAATAAAACGTTTTTCTTTGATTAACGAAAAGAAAAAGGAAGATATCTTTGGCAACCAGTTATTCTGTTTTCTTACAGTTAATACCATCACCTTTTCTAACTTTTCACTAAGCTTATAATAAAATTGACTGGAGCGCTTACAAGCATAAATTACAGTGAGAAGTTATGTTGAATTTCCTATGGTTAACTAAATCCAAGTTAATCCCTGACAGGAATAGAAAGGAAGAACTTAATTCTTTAATTTGTTTAACTTGTATTTTTCGGTTCTATTTTGTTTCTAGTTTGTCCTATTCCCTAATAGCCAAAGGTCTTTATTATATAAATCGTTCAGCTGGATTGTTGTCTATAATTGATATTCCATGTCCAATGCTCTTAGATTTTGGGCGTTTAAAAAAAAAAAATGCATACCTTCAGAAATCGGTATTAAATTAAAATCATTCTCGTTTGACAGAGAAAGTTTATCGTCATTAATCTGTTTAAAGTGAAATTAAATTTTCGATTAGGGACTAAAAACAGGATATCTATAAATTAGTTTTTCTACGATTTTATATAAAATTAAACCAGAGAATGATATTCGATAAAAGTTTCTGAAACTTATCGGATGCAAGAAAAAGTCTTTGGAGTAAAATTAATTTCCATATATTCTGAACTACTTCTTAGATTTGTGGAAATTTCCAACGAGGAAGTTTTACTTAATATGGAACAACTTGCAGGAGAAAGTAATCTGTTTTATGTTCACACTTTATTGTCTTTCAGAAAATGCCCTGTCCATTTTGTGATAAAAACTAAGGCATTTTCAACGATATATTTTGATTTAAAATATTGACTGATGAAAAGGATACCAACAATTTGGATTGATATAACATTTTTGTTCCGTTTGTTTTGGTTTGTTGCGATGGTGTCTCGATTAATTTTAACAACACGTAATCATGTGATGAGGGCTGAAGAATGGATCTCTTATAATTTAAGAGTACATAACATGAATACTCTACAAAATTAAAAGTAGATGAGGAATGTTAAAGTTTAATGAAGTTGTTTTTATGACTTGAGAAAAATTTGAAAAATATATGATTACAAAAAAAAATGGAAATTCTTATTATGTCGTCCATTTGCATTTCGTAACGTCTTGACGACGCAGTCCTTAAAACAGATAATACATCTCTGTTCCTTAGTAGAGTGTAAATTTAGGTATTCCTTTGTTGATTTTGTACATTTAGATAGTTGCGGTGGCTTTGATAATATCGATAATAAGGCTGACCGCTCTGGATTTTAGCCAACTGTTGAAAATTTACATAGATTTACTGAACTAATGGTTGATCTGAAGATAGCCCAACCAAATTTCAANGCTGTTCCTTAGTAGAGTGTAAATTTAGGTATGCCTTTGTTGATTTTGTACATTTAGATAGTTGCGGTGGCTTTGATAATATCGATAATAAGGCTGACCGCTCTGGATTTTAGCCAACTGTTGAAAATTTACATAGATTTACTGAACTAATGGTTGATCTGAAGATAGCCCAACCAAATTTCAATTGACTAGGTAACTTATCTACAAGTTCTTGTATCAGCAAGGGACTCCATAAATGATCAGTTTAATGGTGACCAACTACGGAAATCTGTCTTA
Source organism: Megaselia abdita (assembly GCA_001015175.1). Taxonomy (NCBI): domain Eukaryota; kingdom Metazoa; phylum Arthropoda; class Insecta; order Diptera; family Phoridae; genus Megaselia; species Megaselia abdita. Next base: position 5,549 of record JXPG01039710.1, on the reverse strand, counting down.
CAACAACTTGCTTTGGCGAAGTAGCTTTGTGGCTCTTTGTAAAGGAATTCCATTGGGTGTTTTGAGTAGACAGTACATACTGATTATTTCTTCCATTTTCATCAGTAAGATTTTCGACATTATTTTTAATGTTACTTTCATGATTAATGTTCTTCTCAACTTGTGGAATGTTTTTGCCTTTAATTGATAACCAGTGCCTTTCGCGTTTGTATTGGAGCACTCTCTAAATTATGCTCATTTTCGTCTAACCAAATCTTCACTTTCTCATGAACTTTACCAAAATCTTCTTCTTTAATGGGTTCGCCAGAAAGTCGATTTTTGAGTTCATGATTTCATTTGAGCTCACAAAAAACTGTACTATCTCAGCAACTGAACTGATGTGTATGGCATTTGTACCATACTTCTAATAACGAATCTTGAGGTAAGCTCATTTTTAATTTTTAAAGGATTTTTATAGAAATTAGATTTAAAATAAACGAATCCCAAACTTAAGTTTTCTTAGTATTTTATTTGAGATTTTAAAAATTATATTGACTTTTTTTAGCTCAAATGGTCTTTTACGTTATACTAATCTACGTATTGTTACCAATATAGCATAAATCTTGAATGGCAATATTATATGTAATAATAAAAATTTAAAAAATTAATTAATAAAAATTAAAATGAATTCATAGCTAAAGTTTCATTTTAGAGGCCATCAACAGGAATAATGTCAAAAGTGTTCCTTTTATATTTATTGCCTTAACAAGATTGTTGCCTTAGACAACACGATGTAATGTGATATCCTAACATTTTCTACAAAAGTACAATTAAATAATGAAAGTCTTCTTTTCAAATATGCAAATTAAAATGTTAATTAAAAATCCACATTTCAAATAAAATTTATAGTTCCTATGGGTTCGTTTATAAATTGTGGTTTTATGTTTTTTACAAAATTAGTTTATCTAAGTGGTTAGACAGAGAGCAACGAGAGCAGACGAACACACGGTGCTATAACGTGGTTGGACAATGGATGGTCTCGAACTCAAACCACATGAAATATTCTATTCAGTTATGAGGAACTATCTATTAGTTAATGAAATATTCATGTAAATGTTGTGGGATATAGGGGTTTGAGTTGGAAAACAATTTCCAGAAATGTTTGATGTCCTTTAGATGGATTGAATGCAATATAGAGCGCTTGACCGACAACTTTTCGTTCAAAACTGAACATTCATTAAAAAGTTTTCATATTTTTCTAATTTATGCATGAGAAAATCATCGTCATTACATCCTCCTAGAGAGGGAAAAAATTTGATTGGATTTACAACTAGCTTGACGATGAGAGTGAATGGGAGTGTAAATGGATCATGGAACCATTTTGATTGGCACCTTTGACAGATTTCGGAGTTTTTATTATTACTCTATTATACTTTAGAATTGATGCTTAAAAGTATATGGTTAAATGGTGGTTAACCTATTCTTGTTCTTATTGTAGACAAGAAGTGAGTAGTAAGACATAGTTTTCATTGACACACATCGAAAAGTTAAAATAAACAAGACTGAAAATATTCTAACCCTTTCAATTTCAAATGTCTTTATTTCCTTGGAATGAGTGTCATCCACAGAATACGGAATCTAAAAAAAGTAGTCAGTTCACAAATAAAACCAACAATCACGTAGCACTACAGTAAGTTTTTTATTATCTTTTTTGTTACGGATTGATAATCTATCCGGCTCATCAAGTTAGGATAATCTTTTTTGAACTGAAAGTCAGAAATACTGACCATATAACAGTTGCTTGTTGGAAAACCAACATCAGACATGCACTGAATAATAGTGTATTTGGTTTCATGGTTTCATACATAATCTGTATAGCATAGACACTCAACTCACTTTGCTATTCCTTTTGATTGAAACAAATCATGGAATATTAGAAGTTTTCAATTTGATGGGACTTTGTAAAAGGGGAGTATATAGCATACAAATCGATTTCAACAAATTATACATAAATATTGGGTGCAAGTCGATTTTCATATAGTGTTATATGCTCAGAGCAATAATTTAAACTTCTTTGTTTGCTATCGCTTATCGGAATATTTTTAGAATGAAATTTATTGATTTTAATAAGGCTACCCTAGTTCGATGGTTGGGGTAGGTCAAGGAAAAGACCAACCGATTTAAACTATAGATCAAACCTTCAATTTCATTTAATAATTCATTTCTCGCTTGTGCTTTGATTTTGATGGAATCTTTTATTTTATAATTTTTAGAAAATTATAATAATAATTATAAATAATAATTAGAAAATTGAAAAGTAAAACCTTTGTAAAAAAATGGTTTTTAGTGCATAACTTTTGTGAATACATCATCTTAGAAAGCCTAGATAATAAAAAGTCAAATGCCCTTCTCCCTAACAAAATACAGTTTTTATCTTGTCAATTGGAATTATCACATTTTATTATCTAACTACTACCACTACTAACGGTCGTTCATCTCATTCCTTGCTTGTTAGAATTACTATTAGAGAACCATGTTGTATATATGATAAGCTATAGAAGACTATCTAATCTTACATAAGCCAGTTCAAACAAGAAATTTTCAATACTTCTAAGATATGTTGATTTACACAGAAGGAACGTAGTTCTACTGCACCGCTTCATTTGTAATTTTATTGTAAACGTACCTGTTGGCCTCTACTTTCGAGCTCAAATATCAGTTCATTGATGGTCAATGCTGTAACTGACCATCATTATTTCATAAAGATGTCTTTTTAATTCCTTAAAAATGATGTATCACACGACCCTATATGATTCGAATTAACGAAGTTATCCCCATTTTGCTTAAGTTGCCCCTTTCAAAAAATAATGATGGAGGTTTGAGGGTCCCATAGTACCTTTAAAACGCAGTATCAAACTTGAAAATCGGAATAAATTTAAAAATACTTAAAATGGAAGCTTCTAGAATTTAAGCGCTAGCGCCAACTGGTGTTGACGAATAGAAATTCTATTACTCCTTCAAATCTTCGTTGCAAAAGGTTTACGGCAGACGGACGGACAAAGCTAATACATAAGGGCATTAAAAAAAAAACTAAAAAGGTCAAATTTATCAAGAAACGATAGAGCACTTTAATAAAAAGCACTTCATAAATGTTCATAGAAAACACTACAACTAAGTCAATATTTTTACCACTGTCCAAATAGTCGGTTTACCCTATTCTTAAAATTAGTCCAAATATGTATACGAAAAATCAGTTCGATAGGTTGAATGGAATCGGTAGAAAACGAAATTATGTATTTGCACATAGGTACATTTACCCTCAAAAATAGAAAAAAGCTCAAATTTATCGAGATCTATTTTGAGCTTCATTATACATCACTTCAAAGCCCATTCATATTATCAAATCTCCATTTTTTATCGAAAAACTTCAAAGAATAGACATATTTGCAAAATTTGGTTCAATTACCCTAATTAAAAAAAAACCTATCAGGTAGGAACCATCTGGTAAAATTTCAGAACTCTAGGACAAGAGGAACCTACCCCTAAAAGANGCCCATTCATATTATCAAATCTCCATTTTTTATCGAAAAACTTCAAAGAATAGACATATTTGCAAAATTTGGTTCAATTACCCTAATTAAAAAAAAACCTATCAGGTAGGAACCATCTGGTAAAATTTCAGAACTCTAGGACAAGAGGAACCTATCCCTAAAAGACTTCCTAAATAGAGCCTGAGAGGCTCTAAATACCACTTCCCTAAATACACTCAGATATTTTTTTTTGATTTGTGGTTTTAATGTAAAAATTAAGTAATCTCAAGGCAAACTGTGAAAAGGCTTTAAAACTCCCAATATGTCATCAAGCAATACTAAGCATTACTGGGATAATATAAGTTTGATACTTTAAGACACTTGAAGTATATATAGTTTAGTATCAATTGCTAAGATTGTTATAAACGCGATGTTCAAGCTTTTTACCAAATTTTGATTGCGAAGAATAATTTAGGATTAAATAACAAATAAAGAAATTTAAATGAAACAGATAATAAAATAAATTAACAGCGTTGTTAAAATGTAACTAATTTTTACTTACATGGTAAGTAATATTATCCACAAAATGACAATACATTAATTACGAAAAAAATAGGAAACTGTAATACTTCAATAATTACGTAAATCATAAATAATTAATAGATTTAGTTGGTAAGTTATATCTAAGCTTTCTACGCAAACAATTAAATGCTAACAATTAAAAACATTTAAAAGATGGATATATTACATACAAAATGCAGGCATAAAAAGACATAGTTTCATTTCCAAAAATTAATTAGTAATACCACAATTTCATTTCTTCGCTATCCCTTAACTTCTTTTTCGCTTAAAAATGCATACATATTTTCATTAGACCAAAATACAAAGTTTTACTATAAACTTTTGTAAAGAGAATCGTCACTACGATGGAACTGAATTCACCTGATAACTCTCAGCCTCAACAAAGAAAACTTTTTTTTGCAGAAATTAATTAAATGGAACGTTTTTTGTTGAAGAGAAACTACCTTCACCACAAAGCAGAAACTAAGAAAAAAATATAAAAATTTTGTGAAAATTAAAAAAAAATGTGTTTAAAACTTTTTCATAAATTTTAATACAACTTTTTTGTAGGTATAGTAACTCAGCAACAATACAGTAACTATCACCAACCCTCTCACAAAACAGTAAGCACGAGAAGTAAATGTAAAGCAGCAAGAAGTGTAGTTGCAGCTCTTTCACGTTCTTCTTGTCCTTTTGAGGTATCGCATAGGAAATTGCCTTAATTCCGGTTACCTAAAACAGCCCTTTACTTCTCTTTGCACTTTTAGTTCTCTTTCTCTTATTATATCCAATAAAGTTTTTCATTTCTCTGTGACATAAATTTATTTCATCTTTCCTATTCTTAGGTTACGGTTTGAAGAACAGCTCTTTTTTACTTCTCAATGGAAAAGAAAAGTTAGAGATTTCTTTTCTTANTATTTCATCTTTCCTATTCTTAGGTTACGGTTAGAAGAACAGGTCTTTTTTACTTCTCAATGGAAGAGAAAAGTTAGAGATTTCTTTTCTTGAATAACTCTACAGTATAGTTTAACTTATAAGTAACAATATATCTATTAAATTTGTCGTTATACTGTTTTAGACACAAAAAATCCTTTAAGTTAACGAAGTGTACGTCTGTGTGTCGTACTTTTTTATATAACCCAAATTTTGTTATAAAATGGATTTCGAAATATCTTGACAATATGATAATTATTATATTCAGAAGATTTACTACAATTGTTATATGTAATGGAGATAATCTTCAAGATGTCCGTAAGTCGAAAGATCTGTTTGAAAACGATAAATTGTTATATTGAAAAATAATTTAATGAAATCCTTTATGAGTTAACCAAAAAAGTAATAAAACTTGTTAAATTACATCGATATCTTTTTTGATTCTTTAAAAAAATATCAAATATAAAAAAAGAGGAAAACAACGAAACAAGAGTAAGCAAATATAGTAATAACATAATAAGGCAACAATAATATTGTTTGATTTTT
>JXPG01039694.1:6325-24531 GCA_001015175.1 Megaselia abdita | reverse complement strand
TTTTTTTTTTTTTTTTTTTTTAATTTTTACTGATTTTATAAAATATTAATTTCAAACCCAAATATTAAAAATTTGTATTATTCCCTTTTTAAAAAAAATACATTTTTAAATGTTTTGTTTTTAATATTTTTTTAAGTCCGACGCCTTAATAATTAAAATAATTCAAAAGAATATAAGCTTAAATTTGCTTTCTTTTCAGTTCCTCTTTACAACAACTTCAATATCTCTCAGATTCGAAACATTTATGAAGTATTTGTCATTTTAAAACAAAATTAAGACAATCAAAATTCATAAAATAATTAAAAGTCAAGTTAATGCAAAAAAAAATATATATTTTTTTTATCTAAAAGATACTCCTTCTGAGTCTAGAAAACCAATCAATAGATACTTTTGAAAATTTCGAGAAAAGTCGACGAAAAATGTTAATTTAAATCTAAAAATAATTTTGTGTATTTAAATTTAAAAATCCACTAAAAGTTAACATATCATGAACTGCAACGTAAACTTTAAAACTTCTGGAGACTAAAAGTTTGAACAATTTTTATTGGTTGGAGAGCACGTCTTGTAGAGTATTTTGAAAGTTCGAACGTTGCTTGTCACATACTTTTTGTAGTCTCTTGAGGATTGAACTGGATATTTTGGTGGGAAGTTTGAAAGTGATTTTCTAATACTTTCTTAATATTTTGAAAATTTGTTGTATCAGTAAAGTAATTTTTCCAAATAGAAGGCTACTGGAATTTAAAGTACTCCGCATATAATATAGATAAAGATATGAAACTCTGCATTTTGACTGCTGGTCCGACGTCATTACATTTAACCAATCGAATGTTAATGGCACTGCTGGATTTATCGGATGACTTCATTTTGTGTCAATATTTTATTGTATTCATTCATTAATTTTTTTCTTGTATAAAACTCATAAATGTAGTGGTATTTTTGTGGTAACAATATAATTTAGTTTCTGTGATTTAAAATTGTTATACAGTCTCTCTCCGCAAACATTTGTTGTCGTTGACTTTTGTTTCAATTCTATGAGTTCCTCCTCCGTCTCTGTACCTGTTGTGCTTCTTTTAGTTGGTCCTAACCTGGCGTATTGAGTCCATTGGGACTCAAACCTAAGCAAAGTAAGTTAGCTATTGAGCTAAGAAAACTAAACATCAGATACTTTCCATCAACATTTTTTGAAAAGTAGATGAAAAATAGTTAATTAAATAGTTAATATAATTAAAAAAAACATATACATAAAAATATCCCTAGTGTGTATTACAAAATATATAATTCTCTCATTTTTTTATTTTATTAAATAATTACATTTTTTAAACTTCGAAAAAAATATATATATTCCCTAAAAACCTATCAAGTGTGATACCAAACAATTAAAATTTAATGAATATACTGAAAAATATCCCTAGTGTGTATTACAAAATATATAATTCTCTCATTTTTTTCGATTTCATTAAATAATTACATTTTTCTTCGCAAAAAATATATATATTCCCTAAAAACCTATCAAGTGTAATAACAAACAATTAAAATTTAATGAATATACTGAAATTCGTTCAAGTATAATTTTCAAAATCAAATTAAGTCAATTAAATCTTCGTTTATTTAAAATGAAATTTCATTCTCATTTCCGGAAAATGTATCGATTCCATTCATGAATATTCAATTCATACATTATATACAAAGCTGATATGGAAAGAAAATTCTAAATATATCGCAATTAATCAAATTTGATTTCCATAAGTGAGACATGATATCCGTTCAGCCACTCAAAATTCCAATTAATAACCGAATTGATTCGAACAGTAAATTAAAACCAATAAAGAGCATAATTAAAATATTGGGAAAACCTTTCACATGAAAGACCGAGTGAATTAAGAACCACAATTCGCTGCAAATTTCATTCCATCCTTCCCTTCCATTCATTAAATATTTTCCAATTTCATTCAACATATAATTATTTTATGTAAATTTACTATGTATAAATCAATACCTTTGGTCATTAAGCATAACAAATGGAAGGTCACTTTTATTATAAACAAAATGTTTTAGACCTAACAAAGGAGAAAGAGATTCTGAAGAACTGATAATGGGAAAGCTTTGTTCTTGACACGGAAGGACACTTAGTATCTAAATTAACAGTGATATTAAGTAGATAATGGGGTAATTAGCTATTAGGGTAATTTCTATCTGTATTTTTTGTTCTATATTATAATTTTTTAAAGGGTGTTTTTTTATTTAATTTGCTTATGTAAAGGCTTTGTCCGTCTGTTAGGAATAACGCTTTTATCCAAACAGTTCATGATATCTCATTTGAAGTACTTTTGACAGTATTTTTTTTCAGGGTTCAAACAAAGCTCATAAAGCTAAAAAAAAAAAAGCATTTTAGAGTCCTAAGAATCCCTCAAAACAAATACAAAAAATCCCATTCTTGGGTAATGTATTCTACTTGCAATTACTTCCTTATTTTACAGAGATTTTTCTATTCACTGATCCAAAACAAGCCTTACAAATTTTATAGTGAAACTTTTAAAATTACACAATTTCATAACATTTCTTTTTTTAATGTGTTTTTATAATTTATACTTTGTTTTTAAAAAATCCATAATTATCTCCTTTAAATTGTATTATTTTATTCAATTTTAATAGTTAAAAATAAATAATTATCTCTTTTAAATCGTTTTATTTAATTTTATTTAAACTTAAAAGTTTAAATTGTATTATTATTAAAAAATAAACTTTTTGTTGTATTTTGAATTGAGGATTTATACAATTTTCAAACAAATTAAATTGCCAAACCCAACCAAATTTTTGTTTATTACAATTACATTTTAAACTCCAAATATTTATCTACGAATTTACTTATAAATGATTGTTTTTTTCATGGCTTTTATATTTCTTTCAAAGTCACTTTTAATTTTTTTTTAACTTCGCATTTAATCTAAAACTTTTAATTTGTAATGTTTTGAAAATTTTACAAGAATTAATAATTAATTTTTGATTATATTTTTTGTTGAAGAAATAAAATATTTTAATTTCAATACTAATCTACTGGGATTACTTCACTTTAAGGCTTAATATTGATCAATGTTCCTTGAAAAATTAAAATATTTTATACCACTGATTAAATTTGTTATATTTTTTGTTAAAAAGTCTTTTTGACCTCAAATTTTTTGATGGGGGTTTGTAGGTCTTATTGGTACCTTCAAAAAAAACTTAAAATGGAAGCTTCCAGAAATGGAACTCTAGCGCCATCTGGTGCCAACCAATCAAAATTCTGATAAAGGCCGTTTGTAGTAGTCAGATAGACCTTTAAAATGAGGTATCACATGCCCATATTGGATAATGTTTAACCCTTCAAATTTACGTTGCAAAAGGTTTACGGCGGACAGACGGACGGACAGACGGACAAAGCAAATACATAAAAGTATTTTTTTTCTAACAAAAAACCCAAAAAATGTCGGGATATTAGCCCGAAATAGTCAGACCTTAATTTAAATAAAGTGGACAAATGTTATGAAAATCGCACTATTTTGAATATAGTACAAAAAGTGTGCAACATTGAATGAGTGTATACATTTTACTAAATGTATAAGAACATTTTAAAGCAGTAATATGTTTCCTTTAATTTTTAGTTTTTTGATATTTTAGTTAAAATATTATCCGATTCAAATTTGATAACGCGTTTTAATCAAGATGATTCCAATCCACAAGAAATAAAATAGATTCGAAATTCACAAATCGACGTCATTTCCTCAGTCCCCACGATATCATGAAAACATCACCATCACCAAACTACTTTCGCCACTAATACAATGATAAAAGTCTACAGTCTTTTTATGACAAAAAACATCTCGGGTTTGTCTTTGTCGACTTTATTGTTGGTGAAGGTATTCTACAATATACAAAGTCTAAACTCTTTGATACTTATGATAATAATGAAGATGTCATCACGATATCGCGGGGACCAACTTGGGACAAACGTGGACCTCCACAGGAAGTTATATTTTATAAAGCTCTTTGCTTTATAAAATATCACTCGAGGAAAAGCTAATACAATTCAAAAACATCTTATTTCGGGTCAGTTATGTTTATGTTTTGTGTGTTTATAGAGAAGCTAAGAATCAATTATCTCAACACACATAAGTGTTTGTAATTTTTCCTTTCTGTCAATTTTGTTCTTAAGCTATATTTCAACTTGTAATGCTCAAAAGGTGCTAGCACTCTGGCCTTCCAGTCTGAAGATTCTGAGTTCGATCCTCAGTGCACACGTCAGAATTTTTCGTGAGAAATTTTCTTTCGTGTGATTTGGATATACTACCTGATGATGAAATAAAAGGGTACCTCTAATACACTCATTAAAATAGCAGACATCACTGACTCTATTCAGAGGAAGAGGGAAAACTAACAACACTGATGTATAAGAGCAGCTAGTAAACACATAAGTAGCAACCTTTCTTTAAGGAAAGAAGTAGTTTAATCAGAGTGTTTTTCATAAACCGAACAATAAATATATCGAACTAGAATTGAATCAGTTTTGACTTTCACTAAATGAAATCTTTATAGATATCCATAATAAATCCATAATTTGAACATGTCGCTTTATGATAAAGTTTGTTAACAATAGTTTCCACCAATAAGAATTGACTAGAATTTTTGCAGCCAATGAGAAGAAGTTCAAATTGAAAACTATTTTAAACCGTCATTAAAAATAAGTGTTTTCGATCGTATTTCTGGATGTGGAGAACGGATCGAGAATATTTATTTTCTCAGTGTGATCTATAAGAAATTATGTTTTATTTTATGTGTTAGGTGGAAAAATAAAGGTAAAGGTCCACGACAGACAGACGGATGGACCTACAGACAGACGGACAAAGCGTATATAAAAAAGTTTTAAAAAACAATAAAGGAAGAAATAAAATACATTAGAAATATGTAGGACACGTATAATATATGCACTACACTCATTCAAAAATATGCAATACTCATTATTTTGAGTAGGCTTCATATTTGAATATAATAATATGTATATTTAAAAAAATATTTGTTTTTATTCATCATTTTCGAAATTTTTTACATATTTTTCATTTTTGTTTTTTTAAATATTTGAATGCTAACTTTTTTATTTATGGGATATTTTCGTTCATATATTATTAAAAAAAAAGCCTTAAGTATGTTTATTAATTAATTATTGACTTCCTAAAATATTTGTTTTTATTCATCGTCTTTTAAGTTTCTCACACATTTTGGATTTGTTTTTTTATTTAAGTTTTGATGTATATTTTTTTATTTATGTAATAATGACTTCAGTTCATATATTTGATTATGTGAGGTATTCATTAAAATGTATGGAATTGTGACAATAAATAAGATATTAATATTTTAATTAATTATTTATTAAAATATTTGTTTTTCTTCATCGTTTTGAAATTTTTTCCTGAATTTAGTTTTTTCTTAATATTTAGGCAACAATACTTTTCTATTCATATTTCCAGATTTAATTTGAAATTGTGGAATGCTTTACCATTAAATATTTTACAAGAAATTCATATGTTATACATCACAATTGTAAGAATTCAAACTACGTATTCTATTTTCGATATTAAAAACTAAAGTAGTAAAATGGTTTTTGAAACAAAAAATAACAAAAACAATATGTAAAATAATGATTACCTATTTGTTGGATTCACTCAAAAAAATAAGTTTTAAAATTTAAAACTTTCCACATTAAATTTTAAAACTATAATTTTAAAATAGACGTCAAAATTTGTAGTTATAAAATTTAAAGCTTTTTCTTTAGAAAAACATTAATTTTTATCACTTTTTCTGAAACTATAATTTTGATATTTTAAGATTTAAGTTCTAAGATTTTAAAGCTTTAGTAAACACTTTTTTTTTTTAATTTTTGTTTAAAAATTAAATTTTAATTTTAAAATTTTAGTTTAATAGTTTTAAAAATTGAAGAAAAAAAAAGAGAAAAAAATATAACAATAATTTTAAGGCATTTAAAAGTTACTTAGAGCTATTGTAATATTTTCGTTTGATTCCCTGAGTTTAAGCGTAATCATTAAAATATTTGCTTTTTACTTATTTCTCAGAAAACTGAGTAAAGGAATTGTTTTGTTCATAATTTTTCTTGGAACTTTTAAAGATTTAGAATTTGTATTCTTCGAATTCTTCTTATGAAAGGTTTTGAGAAGCTGCAAAATATCTTTTTAAATGTAACGTATTTCTTAGAAAATTGAATAGGTATATATTTTTGTTCATATTTTGTTCCTGGAACTTTTAAAGTTTATTCTTAATAATTTCTTTTATAAGAGAAAAACTTTAAAAATAAGAAGCAATTATATATAGCAAGAGATTTCGTGTTAAAATATTAAATTTATATCAGAATTTAACAGAACTTAATTTTGTGTATTTTTTTAGTAGTTTTAGTAGAAAAAATAAATACATGAATATACGAATAAATGTTCGAAAACTATTCAAACATAAAACTGCCATTTATTTGAATTAAAATAACACTTCTAAGTACAAATTAAATCAAAGAATTAAGTATAAATATTGAGAAATATCTAAAAATGCAACTTTTATGCACTAAATAAAAAACATAATACAAAAAATATTAATTTTGTATAAAAAAAAACCGTGATTCGAACCCAAGATCATACAATTACGTCTTCTTTCTTATTAACCTACATCGCTTCAGACAGTGATAAATAATTATAATGACAAAGTAAATAAAGTGTATAAAATTAACTGAGTCCTCTAAATCAATTATATATAAAGCCATGTCCATTAAAATCGAAATGACGCTTATTTCCAACAGCTAAATCGAAACAAATCGAATAGAATCAGATAATCAAAGTACAAATTAGACCGACCATACAATCTAAATTGAAAATAACCAATCTGGAAATGAAAAACAGTATGTATGTTGGTTGGTCATCCACATCCACATCCGCGACCACTGTGATTTCAACTAAATTGAATGGTTGAGCTTAATGACTCTTGTTATGAATTTACGTTTAGGGCGATCGAACGTAAATTTAAAAGCACTGTATTGTTGTGAAAATGCCATGTTTAGCTTGTATTCCTGTTGTAATGGTAATCGTCGTCGGCGTACATTCAGCCTCCCAAGTGAGTTTTAATCGAATGTCATAGCAGTTTTGTGAATGATATTCTCTTGCAGGACTGCTTTCGTGTGAAACTTATTGATTATGTGTCAAAAGACACTAAATATTATCGGGTGAACGCAACGAAGTCTTTCCAGGATAGCACCATAGGTGCTACTATTGCCGTAGCACAAGATGTCAAGTCCTTTGACAGTCAAGCTGTTGTGACAAGGACAACTGGGAAGGCGGGGAATAAAAGGATACTGTACAAAGGTGTCGTGGATATGTGTAATTTTTCGAAATTCGAGAAGAGTGTTAAAGTGTTCAGCTCAATACTTAGTATTTTGCATGACGGGAGTAGTGGAAACTTTACTATGAGTTGTCCTTTGAGGAAAGGGATTTACGTGATGAAAAACATTCGTATTCCAGATAATTCACCCGTGTTGAAGTTCCTTTATGCTCCGAATTCGCTTTACACTCTCAGTGCATTAAACTCATGGACCTTCCCGAATGGTAGTAAAGTTTTAATGCACGCTTTCAACATTACACTGACGATTACTAAAAAGTGTAATTAAGGGAGGAGAGTTTAATTAAAGAATAGCAATTTGTAATTTGTTAGAGTTAATCTTGTGGAAATAAAGGGGATGTTTTGTGGGTAAAGGATCATTGATTTTCATGACTCTTCAGTTTATAATGGGGTTTTTAGCTTGCACAGTGCATTACTACGAGACTCTAGTTATTTCTGAAAGATTCATTTTTATTTCGTTTTCTAATGATTGTTGGTATTTGGTCCGACAGACAGACGGACACGCCAATAGACAAACAGACGAGCAGACATAAAACTCTACTAATTTTCAAAAATATAAATAAAATCCATTACTTTATTACTCAGAAAATAATACCTTGGATTATAAAAATATAAAAAATTGCACCAGTTGATCCGAAAGACCAACAATCCTTATCAAAGAGAAGCCAGCAGAATGTTATATAAACTGAAACCTTCTTTTATGATCTTATGATGTATGAAAACAAAGAGATTATACTAGAACACATATTTGCACATTAAATACCTTTACTGCTTTTATTTTTACTTCCTTGGACATGGTCAGAGTTAAATATACAAAAATGGAAAGAATCCCACTCTTATAATGAAAGTGACATGAGTTGAGTATATTAGCTGGATACACAACATATGAACAAAGGATTTTCTTTATCCTCACAATTTCTATTTTATTTGACTGCATTGCACTTTGCTTCCTGGGCAAATGCATATCCTTGTCTGCTTTGTTCTCTTTCAGCCTTTGTATATTGTGAGCAACAAGCTACCTATGCTCTGCACATAATGTATGTTCAATTTAATTGGATTTCTATGTGAAATGAAGAGAACAACTGGAAACGAAAATTCTGTTGTTCACAGATTCATTGAAACTACCGTTCATAAAAGTTGCATTTTTCGTTTATTATGGGTTTCCTTCTGATCATTTTTTTTCTCTGTGATTTTTTTTCTCTTTGATTTTTATATTGAATTAAAGGAATAATAATTATAAGCGAAAATTAATTTAAAAAATGGTGGTTTTTGAATATACAATTATAGTAATTTTTTATGTAATGTCCTTCAAATGAAAATAACTAATTTACTTGGAATTTTTGCAGCCAATGTTATAAATTTAAATACTAGAAAATAATTTAAATTCTTATAATATTACAATTAAAATATTAAAATCTACAATTTACAAAAATAAATAAATCGTAAAAAAAATATATTAATTAAATTTATTTTTCGGCAAACATTAAATAAATTTAAAAAAAAAAACATTTTTTTTACAAAAATTTAAAAAAAAAATCTTTTTTTATGGATTTTTTTTGTTTTAATCAATTGAAAGTTTTGTTAAAAATTCAAGTTAAGGCAGTTGATTTTTCGACACAAATCACAAAGGGGTAATCATATAAAATTAAATAAGAAAATCAAACAAAGTTTAATTTTTAAAAATTATAATAAATAGAAAAAATCAAATAGAATAAATAAATCAAGTAAAGACACATCAATTAAATATTATCTTTTAAAAACAATATAAAATAATACAAAGAAAAAAAATACATAAAAAATTAAACCTTCCGTTAAAAAAAAAAAAAACAAAGCCATTTTAGAATGCTTTAATATTTCAAATATGTTCAGGATATAAATTTAATTAAGACATAACTAAATTCAAAAAAATTATGTAAAATAAATAAAAAATTTTAAAAATGTTAAATAAATAATATAAAGTCATATAAAAATAAAATAATACAAAATTCAACAAAATTATTTTTTTTTAAATTTACAGAAAATGAACAAAAGTCATATAAAATAAGTCAAGTGAAATTTTTTTTTTAAATCATATAAAATAAAACAAAAATTGAAACAAAAAAATAAAATATATAAAAATCAAATTAAAATAAAATATAAAATTTAAGAATGTCATATACAATTAAATTGAACTACAAACATATAATTTTTGTTTTTAAATCATATACAATTAAATAAAATCAAACAAAGTTAAATTTTAAAAAAATAATAGAATGTCTAGAATAAATAAATCAAGGAAAGAAATTCAATTAAATTATATAAAATTTAAAAAAAAATATAAAATAAATCAAATAAAATTAGTATTATTTCCAACAATTTTAAAACCCCAATTTTAGAATGTTTCTAAAAATATACAAAAATATTAAAAGAATTTGATTTTTTAAACTTTTTTAAAAAGTCCACTTTAGTTTTTTTTAGATTAAATAATAATCCTAATTACAATTTAAAGAAAGTATTCGGTGTTATATTTTAGATGAATGTCAATGAAACAAATCACGCACTGATTTATTATTTTCGAAAATAAAATAAGTTGACAGCAGTTTACTCCGATAAAACTCAAAAACTCAGTTTGCTCAAATAAAACATTTTGTAGTAGAAAAATCTGATTTCAGAAAAAAGATTTTTCACAAAAAAAAAAAGCAAAACAAAAATGTTCTGTTCTTTATGGAAACTTCTTAATTTAATGAAAAAAAAGTTTCAAAAAAGGTAATTTAAGAAAGTTGATTTCTCAAGACAAAAAATCACACTTCAAAAATTTAAAATTTTTTTTACAAAAATGTATATAAAATAAAAATGTTTTCTTCTTAATTTAATTAATGAAAAGACTTTATAAAAGAAAAGTTTTGTTAAAAAGTTGATTTTTCAACACTAAAATCACACTTAAAAAAAAAAAATATTTGTTCACAAAGGTGTTAAAAAAATGTTCTAAAAGTCTTTCTAAAAAAAAAGTTTAGTTAAAAATGTTATTTAAGGAAGTTGTTTTTTCGGCAGAAAATATGACAAATGTTTTGCCTCTTTACTTTTTACAAAAAAAATTTAAATTACATTTTCAGAATTTTATCATCCAAAACTCTACATAAAATAGCGTTTTCGTACAAAATATATACAAAACAAATCCCTCATTTAAATCACAAAATGTATAGAAGTAGAGTGTAAAATGAAATATTGAGTTCATCCACCACAAGTTAATTAGAGACTCCATACACTTCATCTTCTTAATTAATCTATTCACATCAAATGTTAATTCCATTGAAAATCACCACATGTTCAAAAGCCATCTACATCAATTATCCTATAATTAATAAAAATTTTAATTACAAAATAATAACAATAACCCTTGTAAAATAATTTAATTCAATTAAAATATTTATTGATTAACTGTTATCATAATATTGACAACATATCAACATTTTTAATATTAAGTAATGGTTTTGATTTCATTCTTTTTTTTCTCGTGGGGAATCAAACTTGTTTCCTAGCAAAGACCAAAATCTAGCAAAGACTCTTACCAAAAAGGCTTCAAATTAAGATACTTTTAGAAGAGTATTTATTGTATTTTACATACTTTTATGTAACTAATAAAATGTGTTATATAATTAAATTAACTTAAGAAAAAAGATATAAGGAGACAATAAAACTTGCTTCCCAAAAATCAAACCATTTTTATGGTAATCTAGCAAAGACTCTTACCATAAAGGCCTTAAACTAAGATATACTTTTAGGAGAGTATTTACTGTATTTTTACAGGATAGTTTAAATTTGAATAAATTTGCACAAAAACCTTCCATGTCTTAAAAAGAGTTCGCACCGATCATAAATCCTCAAAATAAAAATACAGCGTGTTATAAAATTATATGTAATATCTTATATTATTAATGTGAAAAATATTTAAATAAAGCTTTAGACTTGTCGTGCTCTTTAATAACACGAAATTATAAAATATGTTATATAATTAAATGAACGTAATAAAATATTTTTGTTTTTAATAGCAATGTTAAATGAATTATTAATGACTTTACAAAAAGATATTCAATTATTGAAAACATGTAAAAAAATATTACCAGAAACCAAAGTTCAAATCCTGTCAATGGCAGTTTTTGTTCTTCTTTTTTTTGTTAATCAAATGAGTTTGGTTAACTAAATACAAACAAAAGAATCTACAAGTCTGAGTTCAAATCCAGACAATGTCAGTTTTTTTTAATAAAATATATCTGTTCTAACAATTGTCCAACAAAGACCACCATTTAACTCTTTGTCAAACTAAATACAAATACGAAAATCAATCTACAAGTCTGAGTTCAAATCCAGACAATGTCAGTATGTCTTTTCTTTTTATTTCAGATTTCCATACTCAATAAATACAAAAAAGAAATCACACAACCCAACAACTTCATTAAAAAGCAAATTAGAAAGAAAAATAAAAGAATATGAAAATAAGTGAGTAATTAGGTAACCTAGTTGTTAGTTAGTCTATAGAAAAACCTAATGACTATGTAACACACAATCTCCGGATGCACGCTAACCTGTCGGCTGTTGAACAGGACATTCCAATTTTCCCTTTTCCACTATGATTTACATTGAAAGGAATTAAAAATTTAATAATTTAAGTATTTGGGTCGCAACGACGGCTGAGAATTATATTGTAAAATTAATGTGAGAAGTTAGTCACGCGAAAGAAGCGCAACTCTCCTCATAATTGGTAGTAATTTATTCGCATTTTCGGCGTTTCGTTTCTGTCGACACGTAAAGGAATTTTTATGGCCAATCATTCTCAATTTTAATTACGTTGGAAAAAACTTTTTAATTGAATTTTCTTAGATAGAGAGTGAGGGGGTTGATAAATTATAGTGATTAAAATGGAAATTACACTATTTATTTTGACACACACCTGGGAGGATGAGAATTTCAGTCAACCTTACATGGTTTTTTTGTGATTTTGATTGGATTTTTTGGTTAGTTTTAGCTAAGATTTATGTTATTTTTAGTTTAGATTAATGTTAGTTTTACACATACACTGAACACTGAACAAAAATATGTTCTTGATAGGTATTGCACACTTTAATATATGTAACCTACACAAAGAATAAATAGGTAGAAAGACAATGCTTTATAAATATGTAAAGCACATAACAAATATGTACCATAACCATTATTTTAACCAATTCTCAACACGTAATTATTGTGTAGACTACATAATTGAGTGAATGAAGTAGTTGGTTGGTGTAGGTGCTAGCGCTCTCGCCTTCCAGTCTGACGATTCTGAGTTCGATCCTCAGTGCACACGTCAGAATTTTTCGTAAGAAATTTTATTTCGTGTGAGTCCGATATTCTACCTGACGCCACCCTCGTCGTTTCGATGTTGATGAAATAAAAGGGTACCTCTAATACACTCGTTAAAATAGCAGACAGCTCATCACTGACTCTATTCAGAGGAAGAGGGAAAACTAACAACACTGATGTAGAAAAGTAGTTGGTTGGTGTAGGTGCTAGCGCTCTCGCCTTCCAGTCTGACGATTCTGAGTTCGATCCTCAGTGCACACGTCAGAATTTTTCGTAAGAAATTTTCTTTCGTGTGAGTCGGATATACTACCTGACGCCACCCTCGTCGTTTCGATGTTGATGAAATAAAAGGGTACCTCTAATACACTCGTTAAAATAGCAGACAGCTCATCACTGACTCTATTCAGAGGAAGAGGGAAAACTAACAACACTGATGTAGAAAAGCAGCTGGTAAACACATAGGAAGCAAACATTCCTTAATATCACTGCTACACCTTGAGTCAGCTTTGGCTCGTTGTGTGATTTAGTTTTTACATAATTGAGTGTGTAAGTTACGCATTGAAATGTGTTAAATATAATCAAGTGTAGAATATTCATCAAACGAAATATGTGAATTTATTTCATATTTTAAATATGTGAAGTACATTAAAAAATGTGTGGACACACATTACGTTTTTCAGTGAATATTCAAAAATTGAATTTTATTTTCCCATTTTTCAACATTGACTTTATGGTTTATAAACTCATACTGTCACATTCATACAACAACCCTAAAACCAACACAAGATATTTTAAAGCAAACTCATTCCCTCACCATTCATTTTCAACCATCATACGACAATTGCATTTCATTTACAATCAAGCAAAGTCACAATCAATTCAATAAGACACTCCAGAGAAATACCATATACCATTCTCTACTTAAAACATCACAAAAAAAATGCATTAGGAAGATATTTCCCAGGAGAAAACCATACAATAAGAGGAACATGGTTGTGTGGTGGTTTTTTGTTTTTGAAACATAATAGGACAACAATCAATTTGCGGAATTGTTTTTGTGTGAACCTGAACAATACTTGTTGAATTTTTGTTGTCTTTTTAAGGTGTTTTTGAAAAAATATGTTTTGTTTAATTTGTGAAGTAAAACTTTTTATAAATTTATATTACTTTTTAAAAATTTTATATTTTCTGCGAATGTAAATTTGCAATGCTTTTCTTCTTTTTTTTAATAGAGTTCGTGACTTAAGTCTTTTTCATTTCGCTGCTTTAGGACTTTAATTATACAATTTTTTTAACGGATGACTAGAAATTATACAAATCTTTTAAATTTAAATTAGTTCTCTTTTTCTAATTCACAAAACAAAAAACTTAAAATAATGAGTTTTGAAATTAGAATTTTAAAAAGAAATTTAAAAGACACAAAGAGGGGCGCCACAATCTATAGAATCTTTATTATTAACAAACTTGTCTATGTGATTGTCTTGTCTCTCTAGAGAACCACTTAAGGATTTAATATATTTGATATGACTTTTTTGAGAATGACTAAAGTAATACTTTCTTGACAATGATCGATTCCTTTCTTTAGCTAGGGGAGGGGCGCCACCATCGCTAGTTTTTCTGTTACTTTTACAAATATAGTTTATTTTGAATTACTGTAAATGTTCTGCTTATCTGTTTTGATAATCTTTTTGATATTTTTGATACATTTTATAACTTGCTCCAAAACTTTTAATACCTTTCTTTAGCCAGAGGAAGGGCGCCACCATCGCAAGTTACACTTCACAGTATGTCTTGATATAAAAAAAGAAACGACAAATTAAAACCATCTTCAAAAGCGAAAGTAAAACAAATAAAAAATGTTTGGTGAAAGGAAAATTCAGTTTGATTTTAAAATGTTCCTTTACTAATTTATTCATAGAACTTTTCATGTTACTAATTTAAAAAAATTATCTTTTTTTAAATTTTGCAAAACGATAATTCATTTTGATTTTCGAGATAAAATGTTTATTTTATTAATTCTTTTAAAAAAAATCTTAACAAAATTTCAAAAAACAAATCAAAGAAAATCTGTTTAGAACTTCCTAATATAACCAAAATGCATTTAAAAAAAAAAAACTAAAAATAAAAACTCAACAATAAGAAGAAAAATATAACAAAATTAAATCAAATAACATAAAATTAAATCAGGAAAGATCTTATTAGAAATTGAGGGAATTTTTAATTTTATGATGGGATTTGCACAAATAACCATGACATTTTTAAGCAGTCTTTGAATTTTACAATTAATATTGAGATTTTGTAATTTGTCAGGGATTTTGAAGGATTTCTTGAAATGATGTACCAGATTTCCTTCTTAAAAATCTCAGTAGTTTGTCGTAGTTCAAGCTTTTTCCATAAATGAAGGATACCTAGTATCCTGAATGGGTTTTATTCTTTCTTGAATGTTTCTAGAGAGCAAAAAAACGGAAAGAACAAATTGAATAAAGATCATTCCTATTGGTTATTCAAATTCATTGATTTTGATTGGGTCAAGATCACAGTCAACCCTAACGAAACCTGACAATGTTCAGGATTAGAATTCAACTTTTATGATTTTTGTTTAGTAATATTAAAAATATTGTCGTTGTCTAAATTTGTAAATTTTAGGCGGCAGTATTTGGGTATTAGAAAACCCGGCAATATAAAATTGTAGTGATTTTAGGCGGCAAAATTCAAATAGTTTATTGTTTTCTACATTTCTGAGAAGGGGTCGTTTTCAGTTCTTCTGTAACATTTATGAAAGGAAAGGCTTTTGTATATGGAAATTTTAAATGGAGGATATGATCTCTTCTGGAAATATTGAAATAGAGGATAAAATTGCACTTCGAATTTTGTTTTTTCAAGTCTAATACATAATCTAATATTTGTTTGGTTTTTGTCGTTTTAAGTTATAAGAAGAAGGCAACATTGAAGGTCAAAATTGAACTTGTCTGAGGAAGACAATGCAAATATTTTTAATTCTAGATCATAAGAAGGCAACACAACAGAATTACGAACAATGTTGATAGAATTTAGAAGCTTTTTTGTTTAAAGACTGAGAACATTCTTCTTATAATTTTGGAAATACAATTCACTTGACTTAAGACACAATATGTCTCGTTAACAATTTCATTCCGAAATCAGACTTTGAAAGAGGTAATTAAAAGATTTTCAACTAAACTTATTCGTTGAAACTCTTGAATTCTTATTCTATAGATTGCCCAGTAAGCAATTTCCTATTTTTAAGATTTCCAAAAGAAGCCTTTTCGAAGTAAAAAAGGTTGGAAAGAAGTTTTATTTCTTTTGAAAGCTACTTTAAGAAGTTTTAAAGAAGTTTGAATAATTACTTTATTCGAGCTGAAGTTGTCTAAAAGGAAGAGTTATTTTTAAAAATTCTTTATAAACACTTTCAGATCTATAAGTTCTTCAACAACCAATTCCTTTCTTAAATTAAATATATCTCTTAGATCATGTATCAGAGTTCTCATTTCTTCTTAAATATTCTTTAAGAAGTCGTAAACATTCTTTTGAAAGTGTGAAGTTATCTATTAGAATTCTTTTCAAAACTTCTTAAAGTGATCTAGAGAGAGCTTTCATGATGAATTATGTAAATTCTTTCGTTGTCTGCCTTCTCGTCTTAGAAAAGTATTGTCTGAGAGCTCTAAAAGCATTCTTTTCTAAGCAAGCAAAAAATCATCTAGAATAATTTGAGTCTAATAAGTAAATTCTCACCAAAAACGTTACAACAGACAAGTTTACAAAGTCATCAAACAAACAAAATTCTAAAAATACTTTTAAAATTCTTCCTTTCCATCCTCCCAGAGGGAATCCATTCCATTTCCTTACCTAATAACAGTCTATGTATCATTTCAAACTGAAAGCAAAAAAACTCACTGGGTACATCATTACCCAAAAAAGTTCTAAATAACGGTGTAGAAGAACAAAGTCTTTTTAATGAGAAAATAATTGAATAATAATGAGGTCCAACAAATGGAAGAGAACTTCAATTCTGTTCGTTTCAGTGCTTCCTCATTCTCATCCCACTCAAAATGTGCTTGAAATTATATACTACGTTTTTCTTTTTGCTGGTGGTGTTCCCTCTAACCACCCTCCAGGTAACTATTCCTGGTAGTTAAAACGGTTAACAGAGAAATTAACACAACACCTGGTTTTTCAGAAACAGAAACAATCGTGCTATTTTATGCAAATGAAATCGTTTTCCACCTGGGACACTCCCGACTATCGTGTTGATATCCAACTTCTTCCCAACAACACACTCCAGTCTTTGACGAGGGTTCTGAAACCGGTGAAAGTCCCTATGTGGCAGATAATCTACGTCCAAACACGTGCTGGTAAGATGAAGGTTATCTACAATGGTACCATGAAGGTCTGTGAGTTCGCCAAGTATGCTCGACGGGTCATATTTTTCAAGCCAGTCACGACCCTTTTCTTTGATACCAAAAAAGTGAACTACCCTTTGACTTGCCCTCTCCCCGTGGGATCATACTACATGAAAGATATTGGTGTTCCACCAGACACACCTGTCTTGTCATTCTCATATACTCCGAACACCGTGTACACCTTGTTCGGGACGGTGCTTTCCAAGCTGGATAATGGAACGACGGTTAAATTGAATCATTATGTTGTCAATGCAACAATTGTAAAAAGGTGTTGATGGTGGAACATTAACGGCGTCCATAATAAAATAACCAGAGGAACAGGATGGCTGATATTAACGATATTATATATGTCAATAAATATTGATTATTGTAATTGAACGCAGAATATGGTTTCATTTCACTTCGAATATCTGTTGCATTTCATTTACAGCGTTATTAATTTCCAATTTAATTTAATAAATTGTCGATTGTGTGGCCTGATACGTTTTGTAAAGTGGTTTTCGTAAACTAAAATTATTTTATATCGCATTTCAACAAAGCTGCCTGGGGCTGCACTTCAATTTAAATTGGTTCGTGAATTGGGTTTTTCTGTGGCATACTCTTAGTGTCTTGTCTTAAAGTTGTTGGGTTTTGTGAAGTGGTTTTCCTAGACTCAAATTATTTTATATAGCATTCCAAAAAAGCTCAGATTATCCGGTTTGAGTGTACACTTGAAATGAAATTGGTTTGTGTATTGGCTTTTTCTGTTGCATCCTCTTAGTGTCTTAGTGGATCTTGTTATCGAACAAATGTTTAAAACATATTCAAGAGATATTTTTACACGTTTTTTAGCTGTTAGTTTTAAAATTAAAGTTAAGTATTGTTGGAAACATTTCGAAATTTATGTAATTTTTAGTCTTGACACTTTAATTTTTTGAAAAGTTTTGAAGCTCTAAAATTTGTTGTTGCTCTATTATTAATTATTAATAATATTTAAAAAAATTAAATAGTTTGGAATTTTTATAATTTTTTTAAAATTCTATTTAGTTTGGTTTTAAAATATCAATC
>JXPG01039593.1:523-14645 GCA_001015175.1 Megaselia abdita | reverse complement strand
AATCAAAATGAACATGAATCAGTGAAAGCTACAGAAGGATTTTAAAAGAATTAGGAAGATACATTTATCGAGCATTAGACCTAAGATAGAGAAGAGAGGCAAGAGCAATGCCAAATAAAAACAGACTTCTTAGAATCGTTGCCTTCAGTAATTACGAAGGAGTACAGAATCCAACATTTTTAAAATATCGGCTTTTTTACTGTGTTAAATAAAACACTTTGTAGAAAAAAAGTTTTATTAAAAAGTAAATTTCACAAAAATTGTATTTTTGACTTAAAAATACGACAGTGATTTTGATTTTTTTTCTTAAATATGAAAATTTTAAAATATTGATTTTGTTTAAGAATATGTCTTAATTTACTTAAATAAAACATTTTGTATAAAAAAAGTTTTATTAAAAAGTAAATTTTGCGAAAATTCTATTTTTGACTTAAAAAATTGAAACTGGTACCTGGTACTGGTACTGGCATTTGTTTTCCAAAATATGAAAATTTTAAAATATTGGATTTTTTTTACTGAAATGTCTTAATTTATTTAAACAAAAAATTTCGTAGAGAAAAAGCCTGATTAAAAGGTCAATTTAACGAAAATTACATTTTTGACTTAAAAATTTAAAACTGGTACCCCCTTTTTTTAAAATATGAAAATTTCAAAATATTGTCTTTTTAATGAAATCTCTTAATTTACTCAAATAAAACACTTCGTAGAAGAAAAGTCTAATTAAAAAAGCAATTTCACGGAAATTGTATTTTCGTCTCAAAAATTTGACAGTGGTACCCCTTTGCATTTTTTTCAAAAACATGAAAACTTTAAAATATCGGATTTTGCTACGGAAATGTATTAATTTATTTAAACAAAACATTTCGTAGAGGACAAAAATATGAAAATTTTGTATTTTTTCACGAAAATGTTTAAATTAAAAAAAAAAAAAACATTTCGTAGAAGAAAAGTCTGATTAAAACGTCAATTTAACGAAATTTTCATTTTAAACTCAAAGTTAATAATGTACTATAGAAATTAGAAATTGATTTTGCAAGAATTCTTTAAGCATCCAAGAATATCTACAAAGAAGCCAGGAATACCCTCAAGTTTAAGATTTAAAGAGTTATTTATTTNCAATCAAAATGAACATGAATCAGTGAAAGCTATAGTATAGAAGGATTTTAAAAGGATTAGAAAGATACATTTATAGAGCCTTTGAACATTTTTGACGCGTCTCCTCTCTTGCTTTTTGGAGAAGAGACTATTCTTAGAATCGATGAAGTAAGAAGACGAGCCATAAGAAAAAAGCCATAACCCAATCCTAATCAAGCAGTGCTATCTGAAATAAAGCTAATCCATTTAGCCTAGCTTGAGTGGTTGGGCATTTAATGAATCAATGTACTTTACAAATTAGAAATTGATTTTCCAATAGAATCCAAGTATACAGATTCTTCAAGAACCTAAGAATATTTGCAAGTAATTCAGGAATCACCTCAATTTTAAGATTCAAAGAGTTATTTGTTCAGCGAAGGTTTATTCTTAATATGAAAGAAGAAGAAAGGCAACATAATGAAGGTCATTTTTTAAAGAAGAAGAAGAAGGCTTCCGGCAGTAAGTTGTCTAAAGGCTTATATTGGCCCGGCTGACATGCGTACTGGATTGAACAACTAACAAGAACGTAAGCAGATTTTTTAGAATCCAGGAATCCACAATGTCAATTTCAGGAAAATGTCTAACACCTCAGCCGAGTTAAACTTAATTATAATGCGAGATGATCCAGATTGAGTTTCAGTACAAAGATATCAACATGAAACAAAACGTAGTCAACATACAACAGATCTTCACAACNTTCAAAGAGTTATTTGTTCAGCGAAGGTTTATTCTTAATATGAAAGAAGAAGAAAGGCAACATAATGAAGGTCATTTTTTAAAGAAGAAGAAGAAGGCTTCCGGCAGTAAGTTGTCTAAAGGCTTATATTGGCCCGGCTGACATGCGTACTGGATTGAACAACTAACAAGAACCCAAGCTGATTTTTTTAGAATCCAGGAATCCACAGTGTCAATTTCAGGAATCTGCCATGTACAATAATTCTGAAAAAATGTCTAATGCCGCAGCCGAGTTAAACTTAATTATAATGCGAGGTGATCCAGATTGAGTTTCAGTACAAAGATATACCAACATAAAACAAAACGTAGTCAACATGCAACAGATCTTCACAACGCTGACAACAAACAAGAGTCCTGGGTCCAATTCCAGCTGAGCTCATAAAAAGAGCTCGTGGAATCACCTTTTCCANTTCTGACTTCAAGACTACAAATTCAAAAGCTAATTAACTTTTCACAGATAAATGTCAAACACTGCCCAAGTAGAGCCCTAGGCTTTTATTCCCATTAAGTGAACATTTACTGAAATAGCTGCAATATGAAGTACTTTCCAAAGAAAGTAGATATAACTCTTCTAATGCTTAATCTTATTAAATAAACATTTATAACATTTTTTGGTAATTTTGTGTTTAAGTTATGTTTAGATGCTGTTTAATAGTCTAGACGGATTCAGAGTACGAACCTAAAATTTATACATTCAGCGGTACTTTTCCGCTTAAAGAGTTAAAAGACGTTTACTATGTAATAAGTTGATGTTTGAGCTGAGAAGAATTTTAAACATGCAATTAGTAAGTGCTATGATAAAATTTCAGCTTGGTTGGTTTTAAATATACACGAGATAAAAAGATACATTACATTCCCTGNTCACAGATAAATGTCAAACACTGCCCAAGTAGAGCCCTAGGCTTTTATTCCCATTAAGTGAACATTTACTGAAATAGCTGCAATATTAAGTACTTTCCAAAGAAAATAGATATAACTCTTCTAATGCTTAATCTTGTTAAATAAACATTACATACATTACATTCCCTGTTTTAAAAAATTGTTTTGTATCTTCGAATGACTTTTAATTCATAACTAGAAAGCAACAATGTTGTTCTTGGTTGAATATCTTCAGACTCAGACTTGCTGAAACTTGAGCCAAGACCACACAAACTTTCAACAAAAATAAGTTAGTATTTTAAATCTTAAAACTACCCCAATTATATTGACAATATGTAACCCACACTCGGAATATGAACTCTACACATTTATTGAGTAGGCTTCATACTTTGGTGTGCAAGCTACACTCAGAGAAGAGTTTAATGGGCAAGTCCATAATATGTGATGGCATCTGAAGTTATGGTTGCGGAATCCTTATTAAAGAGCAAATACCATAGTATGACCATCACCTCTTATCTTTCAGCTACGTCAAAGAGTAAGAAGAATTTAAAAGAAGAAGAAGTATCCATATTAAAAATTATATTTAAGTTTTGTTTTAAGTGATCCCATAATCAATATTTTTTTCGAACTTGCCTCTATTTATTATGGATTTTGTCATTTAAATATATAGAATTAAGGCCAACAATTCAAATATTCTAATTTCGCAGCGCAAACTAAATATATACTATAGAAATAAAATATGTAACATTATTGAAATGTGTAGCTCTCTTATTTTGAGTTTAGATATTTTTCAATCAAATATGTGAATGAGTTTTACATTAGAAATATGATATTCAGGAAGCCTAGTATTAAAGATCTCATTGCCATTACTGACCATCTCTATTATGTGAGACAGAAAATTATTCTTCCCTGAAGAGTAAAAGGGAAAACTATATCAGATAATATGATTAGTGTTAACTTTAATGACTTTTCACGCCATCCACTAGAAGTATTTCCCACAGCAAAAAGTTATGAAAAAAGGAATGATAAGGAATTGCTTAGAATAGTCCAGGTGTTCTAGAACAATTCACAGAAGAATAGAAAGTTGTATAGAATTGGCACCAGGGGTCGTCAGAGTTGATTATTCTGAAAACCGAAGGTTGACTAAAAATGCAGCAATTGTTAATAATTTCTTAGTAAGCTAATATTAGTTATTAATAATTATTTTAATGTACTATATTGAGCAAGGAATTCTATTCCGTCAGACTTTAAAGAAATTGTCCCCGTGGAAACTGCTTTATTGTACTTTATTAAACCCCTTAAGCGGATTATACAAAATAATATTTGAAGTCAACTATTAAATAGCTTCAAATTGAAAAATATTTGAGACTAAGCCGCAGCGAATCTCAGTCGGCGCTGTTCAAATCAACATTTGTCAATCATTTTATTATTATATATGAATACCAGCGACGCAGATCAGTGACTATTTCCTGAGCTTATCAAAAGCCAACTTAAGGATAGACATGTCATCCGTCTGCGATTTTGATCAGCGGTGGTTAGCCTATCTCAGCCGGCTTATTCTGGGCCACGGCTGACATAGCAGGCGTCGTAAATTTTGATCGCCAACGGCAGACCGTCTCAAACGTTTATGTCCGACGTCGTTATAATCATCGGATTACTTAACCGGTTTCTTTTGAACTATCAATAAATCTCATACATTCGTTTTTCAATAGAGTCAGCAACATTCAGTTTTTAATACCTCTGGAATACCTCTTCATCTGGTAACTTCTATCCTTCTTTTCTTTTATAGGTGTAGAACCATCTTGAAGATTTCTTGGAGAAGTCTCCAAGAAGTATATAGTCACGCCTTTTTTTTTTGTATTTTGAAGGAATATTTAAGACTTATTCTATAAGGTCTTTGAAAACCGCGAAACCTTTTTCTAAACCTTTTGAACACGGTTAGGAGAAGAATTATAGAAGTCTTGATACTTTTGGAAACTGGTTTCAAATGTATTGTAAACCTTTTGTCTAGAGATGAGCATGATTGTATGCACTAAACATATTTTTATTGTTTGTCCACTGAAATTAAAAGGGAAAACTCAATGAAATGGTATCGTTGGTGCTTTTTCTTCACAAAAAAAAGAATAGCATATCACATAAGTTTATCTTCTACAAGAACATATGCAGAAGAATTAAATTCCGAAAAAACTTACCTTCTTCTTGAGTGCTACAAGTAAGTTACAAGGAGCATTGTAGAGGTAAAGATTCCTATGTATTCAAAAGGTATTCTAGCAACGGTATTTTAGAAGGAATGGTATTCAAGATGCTGCTTGGGGCACCTTGATTAAAAGGACTAATATTTAAATAAAACGCTAGAGATTTGAGATATTGATTACAAAAATGGTTATTTTTGATAAATGTTGGGATTAATTGAGTTAAATCCTCAGTGAATACGTAAGAAGTTTTCTTTTTTCGAGTCGAAGATATACTTTCATCATATTTTCATCGAAATAGAAAAGTATAACAATAATTCTCTAAAGACATACATTATCAGTCATCTATACCATTCAATACAATACCATTCAAATCTTAAAAACCAACAAAGCAATATATTGAAACTCATAATTTCTATGACAAAAGCAATCCTATGAACAATAACAATTAAATTCACCGAGTAAATGAAACAATAATCTGCCGATTTAATCTACAACACCATAGTTTCTTTATTCAAACAATATTTTGTTATATTCGCTTTTGACAGCTGTTCTTTCTTTCTTCCTTTCGCTCCAACACCGACCATAAAAGACAGGGGAATGAATCCTCTTACAATCATTTCCATTCCATTCTTTTTCATCCTCCTCATTTAGTTTTATGGGTTTTCTATTCACATTCACTCTATTCTATTCCACTCCATTCAAAGTGAACAACCATGACCGTGAAATGTGTCTTTTAATAACATTATTTAATATCCTTTTAACAGTAATCTAGTTGGGTCTATAGAAGGCATACCATGCCATGCCACATGTTGGTAGAACAAATGGTAGTTAATATCCATTTTTCTTTGAATTACTTAATTTTGGTTGTCACCTGAGGGGCAGGTTATCTTTTCAATTAGAGGATCTTGAAGATTGATGGTTTTTGCAGGTGGAAGGAAGGTGCGTGTTCTTTTTCTATCATATGACTTCTCACAACCAAAGACTCAACCCGAAATCCCCTCATGTCAGGTAATCACAAACTAACTAGAATTATAATGTAATGCCCTTATTTATTCAGTTTCATGTTCAATTAGCCGTTGTCAACTATACTTTACTATACCAACATTCCCCAATCGCGTCGACATAGCAAGTAGATACACTATCGAGTTCTAAATCAAAAAGACCAATATCCTTCCCACAAGTCAAGCTGTCAATCACGCTCACTTCCCTTCCCGTTTACATAATTACAACAGGTCTTCTGTGCAAACATTCGAATGCCCGATGCCTTCCGTCCACGTTTACTATCAGCTCTTTCTATCTTTGTTAACTAAATAACGGCAAATACAGCTCTGAATTGAACGATTCAAATTGATAAAGTCAACAGACTAATGAGGCGCTATACTATCCTATACCACCACCCGAACCTCTGCGGGCTATAATGAACCATAATAATTATTTGTAATAAATAAAATATCAAAACTTATTTGTTTGTGTTTATGGTAAAACAATGTCACACAGGTTGGATGTGATCTGGTCATTACTATTGTGTACTTAGCGGATTTTTCGGGTTGAGTTACAGTGATGACAAGAGATGGATTGCCAAACTTGATCATTGTTTGAAACTATTTAACTTGAGACTTGGTTTGATATTTGACATTAAGGGCGAAGCTGTTGAGGTTTATAGCTTGAACAGGAAGAATGTTAGAGTCTATAAAAGTTTTAGCTAATTTTGTCAAAAGTCGGACTGTCATTTTGTCAAAAAAGGGTTTCAAATATTCGCAGATTCGCTAGATCTAAGAGAAATGTTGAATTTCTATAATTAAAACAACAAACAGCTAAAGACTCTAGTCAAGAACTCTATATATTTTGTCTAGTCAAAAAAGAAGAAGTAAAGTATACAAAAAGCAATGAGTGTTTAAGAAGGTTCTTGAAAATCTATTTCAAATTGTTTAACCGCAATATGTGTTGGAAATGATGAAGTATGCTTTGGAAGAAAAACCAAAAATACTTTAAAATTATGTGTCACATGCTTTTTATGCTTATCTACCCCACTGTGCTTCAAAAATTAAAAAAAAAAAAAAAAAAAAGAAGATGTAAAAATATATGATTTTTTTAACTGAAAGAACTTAAGAAAGGCTATAGAATTTAAGTGCTGGGAAAATATTCGTAATTAATCAATTAATGTCAAACATTTCTAATTACATACGTAATTTTAGCATGTATTTAATTAATTGTGAGGAAATGCGGGGTCTTGGAAAAAATTTGAATATATATTTGAAATCAGCNAGATAAAGCGCTTCAAAAACCCATCACATTACATCATTCTTTTCAAAGCTAAGAAAGTTCATTTTTGTATGCAATTAATTGCGTAGCTAATTTACCAACACTGATTACAAGGCCTAAATGTCTTTTCAGAAAAGTGCATATTTGTTAGTGGGAAGCAACGTTTTCGTACGTAAATTAAAACCCAAAATTTGTGTTCTTTTTTAATTTTTTTTGTTTAAACTTTTAACTTGTCTTTGAAGACTTATAATTTTAATGTTTGCTTCTTTTAATGATTAATCTTTTTGTTTTAAATATATAGCTCTTTATTGTGTGTTCGTTTTTTGATGTAATTTATTAGTTTTTGATGTTGTAATATTTTTATTGTTTTTTTTTTAAATACCATTATGTACACGTTTTGTCGGTCTGTCTGTCCGTCTGCCGTAAACCTTTTGCAATGTAAACTTGAAGAACTAAACATCCACGGACACGTGATAAATCGCTGTTTATAGGTATATCTGACTACTACAAACTGCCATTAACAATATTTCGATATGATGCCACCAGATGGCGCCAGCGCTTAAATTCTGAAAGCTCCCAATTAAATTTTAGTTATACAAATCTTATCCGATTTTAAAGTTTGACCGCGTTTTAAAGGTACTGATGAGGCCCTCAAAATTATTACTTTTTGGAATTTATGTATGCAGTGGCGTAAGGAGGCAAAAAACCGAAAAGTGGGCTATAAAAATTGACATCTTAGTGCATAACTTCGTTATCTCGAATCCTGTTGAGAATTCTGTTCATAATTTTGAAGGTACCAATAAGACCTAGAAACCCTTATCAAAATTTTGAAAATACATAGGCGTAGGAAAGGGGCAACTAAAGAAAAATGTGTATAANATAACTTCGTTATCTCGAATCATTTAGGGTCGTGTGATACATTATTTTGAAGGTACAAATAAGTCCCATAATCCCTCATCACGATTTCGGGAATACCATGGGCGTATAGGAAAGGGGCGTCTTAAGCAAAATGAGTTTTTATATTCCGAATATGATTTTTAGGGTTCCTAATATATTACACGAAGTAACCAGAGGCTTTGATTGGAACAATTTTATTTAAAAACAAAACAATAGTGCTACTACGGAATGTAGCTCTAAATCACCTCAACAACAGGTTTCAAAACAAAGCTTTAGATACGATGACGAAAATGGGAAAACATTGTGATCAGAACATATTTGCATATAATTACGAAAATTAGAACTTTGTGAAATATATGATTTCGGCTTTAATTTTTCTAAAAACAGCTAGCTAGTCTTTAATATAAAATTAGAAATTATTTCTTCCCTCAATATTTGTTTAAAAATTTGAATGCTGTAACTGTAACAAATATTCAATTTTTTAAAGCATAATTTACATTTCAGTAATTTAACCTCTTTAAAAACAAAAATTCAAGACAATTTCAATTAAAAAAAAAATTCTTAATTAATTTCAATACAAAACTTTTACTTTAATTTCAACTTATTTTTTAAAAATTTTATGTCTTATATATTTTTTTAAACTCTAATTTTAAAAACATTATGAAATTTAAGCTGTTATGTTTAATATTCACAAATGTCGCTCCTTTTAATGTTTCCTTTCCATAAAAGGCCATTCATTTTTATTCTAGTAANCAAAACTTTTACTTTAATTTCAACTTATTTTTTAAAAATTTTATGTCTTATATATTTTTTTAAACTCTAATTTTAAAAACATTATGAAATTTAAGCTGTTATGTTTAATATTCACAAATGTCGCTCCTTTTAATGTTTCCTTTCCATAAAAGGCCATTCATTTTTATTCTAGTAAAATGATTTTAGACTTAATTTTTTTTAATTTTATTACAAAAACTAGATTTTTGAAATCTTTTTTAATTGTTTTAGAAAACTATTGACTTAAATGTCATATAGGAATTTGAAAGAATAGGAATTAGTGTTGAAATATATTCAAATTAAGTTCTGCATAAGCTTTTAATTTTAGACAGTTTGCAAACAAAATTTGAAACAGTTTGTCGTCAGCAGTACATATTTCCTTCATAAG
This sequence comes from Megaselia abdita, assembly GCA_001015175.1. Classification (NCBI taxonomy): domain Eukaryota; kingdom Metazoa; phylum Arthropoda; class Insecta; order Diptera; family Phoridae; genus Megaselia; species Megaselia abdita. The sequence goes on along the minus strand of JXPG01039593.1, from coordinate 5,384 downwards.
AACAAGGTAACATGGAGAGCTGTAAATGGCCAGAAAATCTTTTATTTTACTTTACTGGACTTTAGAAAAAAGAACAAATTAATCAATATTCGGAAAAGCAAAGTTTTCTTTTATAAATTAAAACAAACAGTTTAGAAATAACTAAAATTATCACTAATGATATTGTTTGATATAGTTTTCCCTTTCACTCTCAGAGATGGTCGGTACTGGTACTGACATCTGTACTGCTAAGTTTCCGAACATGAAATGTTGTGTTTATTAATTTAATTGTTTCAATTTTAACATTTTATTATATTCCTAAAATTTACTTATTTCTTGGAAAGTACTTTTTAGAAGTAAATTTTATAGCATTAAAATATTATATTTTTTTCTAATAGAAGCGTCTGTCTTTTTTTTCACCGACTACGTCCATGGTTCAAATGTTGGTCTTATCTTTCTTGTTTTTGAAAAATTTATAATCTTACGTTTTTGTTAATGATTAATCTTTTTGTATTAAATTTTATATATAACTCTTTATTTGTTTTAATGTTTTTGTTCTTAATTTTATTTATTACCTTCTATTTTGTGAGTATTATTTTTATATTAATTTGCTCTCACATTTCCGACATTTTATTGTTTCTGTTTATTTCATCTTTAGTTTTCGTTTAATAATTTTTTTATTTAAAATTTTGTTGTTTGTAATTATTGGTTTAATTCTTTCTTTTTACATTTTTTTTAAATCTTTTTTACCTTTTTTTTTTAAATGGTTGTGTTTAATATTTGCTCCTTTTGCAATTTCATTTGTGATTTTTTTTTGTATCTTGAATTTACAACTTTTTTTTTAATTTTACGTATTTGTTTTATTGTTAAGTTTTATTAATTTTAACATTCATATATATTGTTCTTCTAAAAGTTTGTTAGTACTATATTTATTTCTACTGTTGTAGTTTTTATGTGTTTTTAAAAATTAGTTCTTTACTAGTATTAATTTTTTTTTAACCTAATGTTATTTAGAAAATTATTATATTAATTTTAAGTTTAATTTTTTATTATCTATTTATATATTTTTCTTCTAAATGTTTGTTAGTATTACATTTATATCTAGTATTATTCTAGTAATTCTTCGTTGTTTCCTTTTAATTTTTTTTTTTAACTTTTTGTTATTTATAAAATTAATTTGTTAATCTTAAGTTTTAGTAAGAAGTTTAATTTTTTTAACATGAATATATAATTTTATAATTTTTCTTCTAAATTTTGGTTGTAGTATTATATTTATTTATATTATTTTTAAAATGTTTAATAAAAATGTTTAATAAATTATTTATAAAATTATTATATTTAACNAAATTAATTTGTTAATCTTAAGTTTTAGTAACAAGTTTAATTTTTTTAACATGATTATATATTTCNAAAATTAATTTGTTAATCTTAAGTTTTAGTAAGAAGTTTAATTTTTTTAACATGAATATATAATTTTATAATTTTTCTTCTAAATTTTGGTTGTAGTATTATATTTATTTATATTATTTTTAAAATGTTTAATAAAAATGTTTAATAAATTATTTATAAAATTATTATATTTAACTGAAACTAAGTTCTATTTATTAACTTTTGTAATATTTTGATTATTAATTCTTATAGTTTGTATTCCTTGTTAATGTTTGGTATTTGTTTGAGTCTTCGCTATTTTCTTTTCAATTTTTTTAGTATTTTATTAATTTTTGGTATTTAGTGGTTATTATTTTTTTATAATTAATGTTGGTATTTCTTTGATTCTTCGTTTTTTTTTAAATTTTGTATTAAAGGTTTTTTTTTGTTTTATGTTTCTTGTTTAATTTTGGTTCATCTCTATATTTTATATTTACTTTAACTATTTAATGTTATGTTATTTGTTTGGTTAATGTTTGTTGGTATCGGAGAAAACAAATATTTTCTTAATATGAAACCTACACAAGGAATAAGTACTATACACATTAAAAAATTGTTAAAAAAACAATACATAATAAATATGTAAAGCGTATAGATTTAATTTCTACTATACACATTATTTTGATCAGTTCCCAACCATTGCGTAGACTATATATTTTAGTGTTTAAGATACTCATTGAAATATTAGATTGATTAGATTTAATTGTATACATAAAATGTGTGAAATTACAAATTAATTTTTAAATATATCATAGGAAAAAGTATATTTAAAACTGAAATAAAATTGTTTTAAAAAATATTATGGAAGACATTTGTAAATAAAATTTTCTTGATTTACTTCTAGAAAATACTTCAAAGGTTCAAAGTGTGTAATTAATTACGATTTAATCTAAAAAGCACTATAAATGTAAGAAAAATCAAATGAAAAGCTTTGATAAAATTCTTTTATTCGGTTTGGAGATAGTTTCACTTTCTAAAAAAAAATCCCAGCACTCATAGTGATTTATTTTTCCTATAAAAACATTGATCTCCACAAGCGAAAATTGTTGATCGTCAAGACTGAATCTGAATCCTTTAAATTTTTGCTTTTTACTTTATTTTTTTTTTGTTAACCAGTTCAATTTGTTAAGTTAATGGCTATTAAAAATGGCAAAATCCAACAAAAAATATCAGCACTTTGTGTTAACTTTGAGCCAAAAAGTCTAACCATCTACATAAAGTGCTAATTTTTTACAAATTTTAAAAATTATAATGACTGTTTTCTTTTTACTATACAAATGACCTGAGTTCAAATCATGTCGAATGCATTTTATTTGAAGCTAGCGATTATTATAGTCTCGTTGTTTCAAATCCAGTCGTATGTGTAATTTTTTAATTAGAAGTAATAACATAAACTAAAAGTAGTAAGAATTACTATAAAGAGGGAAATAAAGCCCAAGTTCAAATNTTTTCTTTTTACTATACAAATGACCTGAGTTCAAATCATGTCGAATGCATTTTATTTGAAGCTAGCGATTATTATAGTCTCGTTGTTTCAAATTCAGTCGTAGAAGTAATAACATAAACTAAAAGTAGTAAGAATTATTATAAAGAGGGAAATAAAGCCCAAGTTCAAATTACAATCACTTCGAAACAATTTTTTTCGTGCTATTAATATACTACAAATAGTTCATGTTCATAAATTTCTGAATTGTGTATCCAAAAAAATGGGAAAGTCAAATTCTAATCCAAAATACTTTTGTGGGGTCTTGCACGGTTTAGCACATATCACATAAAATTTAAAAAAAAAAATCCAAAAATATATTCCCAATAAATAAAAAACCAAACAAAATACAACTGAAGGAGATCCTCATCCCCATCATCTCTCTTTAAAAATTAAACAGATATCAGAAAAAACACCAAGAAAATCCTCATAATGCACAATATTGTCAATTTGCATAATAAAATAAGTATCAGGTATAATTTATATAGTAGCGTGGCAGCTCAACTCAGTTGAGTTCAGTTTGCCTGCTTGCCTCCAGCCGATTCATTGAAACCATTCATTCCAACCACCCAATATCATTTATTCTACCCAATTAATGCAATTATTTGTACGACCAATTGCAATTATATATGATTGAATGACATTTTAATTGAATCTGTCAAAAGGTAAAAAGCCAAAGCCGAACCGAACTGAACAGAGCACAATACAAGACAATATACAATTGATGCGTGCTCCACAGCAATAGCACTGCGGGTGCATCATCTCACGGTCTCTCTCTTTATTATGGTGTGTGACACCTAATTTGCATTGGAATTATGGATTTTTCCTGAATGACTGAATGACGATGTGGATGTACTGCATGTGGCTTCTTCATCCACAGAACAAGGTATTCTAATTTATGTCTGTTCTTCATGTCAGCTTTGTTGGTATTCATTTCACTTGATTAACTTGTTGACTGGGAATGTAATTGAATTGCTGTCTTTTGTGTAGATAGCAAGAACAAATTGCAAAAACTCAAAATAAGGATATAACTGTATAACAATGTTATTTTATTATCTGTTCACTTGAATCTATTATCCTAGTCGTTCCCAGTCATTCACATATACAATTAAAACCGTTGATTTACGTTCATTATCTATTCCCCACATATTTATACAAACACAAACACAAGTGCTCTGCTGAAGGAGCTGTTTACAATTAATTACCATTTATTGTAATATCAATTGTGTTTTCATACAAAATAAAAACAAAATGTATGAGAGGTTTGTTTTGTTTGAGTTTCAGAACTCGGAAGTGAGAGATGGCTTTTTAAATTGTTATATTTTTTGTATGGTTATTTTTACAATAAACCATCAAAAAGTCTATTTCCATATACATTTTTATATTGTACAAAAAATAATAGTAAAAATAACATTTCGAAAAATTCTTAAAGGCTACTAGTTGTAAATTTTACAAATTTAAAGAAAACATTTTAAATTAACCCAAATAAAAAAAAAATGTTTAACAATTTTGTCAGGCTTTGAACTCACACTTCACTAATTACTTTTGTTTTATTTTCAACATTCTGATGTTTATGGTAATAAACTCTACATACAATGTCATAAACTATTTCATTTTTATGTTTCCAGAAATCAAAAGAAAACAATATTAAAAAATATTCTAATTTGAACTCAGAACATTTATAAAAAAATTATTATAATAAAAGGAATACAAAAAATAGTCAAACGAGCGAGCTTTTAAAATAACAACACAAGTTATGATAGCTTCATTTAGCAATATTTGCAAATTAAAAGAAAAATCTGAATTGCTTTCGACTGGATTTGAACTCAGATCATTTGCATCATAGACTTTTTGTTTAATCCTTATGTTAACGTTTGTTTGTTGTTCGTTTTCCAGTGTCCGTTAGCGTTCTGGTATATCCATATATTGGTATTGTTGAAAATAAGAGATGAATGAGAAGACGTTTTGAAG
>JXPG01039538.1:0-10154 GCA_001015175.1 Megaselia abdita | reverse complement strand
ATCAAAATGTTTAAAAAAAATAAAAACTTCAAATATTAAACAAATTTAGAAATATTAATATATTGATGGTTTATTATCAAAAAATCTTACTTGGAAATGACGTGTGTGATGCGAATTAAAGATAAATTCTTTCTTGCAATTTAACTAATTTCAAAAAACTCTTGAAAACATTGAAAAGTAAAAATACATATTTTTAAACACATCAAATTATTAGAAAATGTTTTAAAATAAATATAGATTTTCAAAAACATTTCTTACTCTTTATTTATTTTAATATTTATAAAAAATTTAATTTTTTTAAATATAAAACTCTTATGTTTTAAAAAAAATTAAAAGATAACTCATTAATTTCATGATTATTGAAATTGTTTTTTTGATTTCAATAATATCAAATTTAAAAAATACCAAAAATAATTTCTTGAAATATTTTTTAAATCTAAAAACAAAATTTAACATGGATAATACAATTATTAATTTAATTAAACACCTTTTTTTAAATATAAAATAAATATACAGAGATTAAAAAAAAATATTATTTATCGAAATGTTTAAAAATATAAAATTAAAATTTTATTTAAAATATATTTTTAGAGGTTACAAAGATTTTTTTTTTTTAAAAAACAAAAAAAATAATGTTCCTAATTATTAGCGTTAATAATTAACATTTTTAAATTTGATGAAAACAAACAATAAAACAATATTTAAGATAAAAATTAATGTAGATTTAAAAGAAACATTTTCAAGTAAAATTCAAAATTTACGAATCTCGAAAACATTAAAAATAATTAAAATACTTTAAGATTTTGAATTAAAAAACTAACTAAAATTCAGTAAGCTTAAAAATTTTGGTAAATCTATTGAATTTATATATTTAATTCTAAGAATTGTAAAATTAAATAAAAAATTTAAAAGTTAAATTAATGGAATGTTGAAAACAATATATGAATAATAAAAATAAATTCGAAGATAAATATTCAGTTTTTAAAAATGAAATACAAGTTTTTGTTTATTTTTAAACATAGATTTTTAAAGTTATTCAACAATTTTGTTGAATATAATTTTTATTTCAATTTAAAACTGTCAAAGTTTAGTTATGGATTTTTAATAAATTGCCAATATTTTGTTTGGTTTTATAAATTATTTACTTATAAATGTATAAAAAATATGAATTTTAAAATAAGCTAATTTTAATAAGCTCTTAAACCATGAAATCTAACAAGAAACATCTCAGAGATGATAAATTCATTAAGTGTGATTTTTTTACACAATATTCTTAAAATCCTTTCAAGAAGTAAAATGGCTCAAAACTGACAAATCCTCTCAAATTACTCAAGACTTTAAAAAAATTATCTCACATGATAAATTATTCTTAATTAGCAAATTGTCTTAACCCCAATACATCTTTCCTTATTAATCTATTCAACCATTCATCCAAACAAAAAATATCCTTAAACGCTAAAGAATCAGAGAAGAAGATGAAGACGTAGAAAGGAAGGAAGGATGAGATCCCTAGACGTAAAACTTGAAACTAAATACCTCAAAACTTTTAATTCGTCTTTATCCCAAAAGTAAATTAAAACAAGATAAAGAACGGAACAAAACTTCAACATGTCCGTCCGCGAAGTGAAAGCAAATCTCTCATCCTCATTCTTTTCCATCCGACTAAGTGAATGAAAACTTCCATAATGTGAATTCAGAAGCACTAAATTGAAAATTGTATAATAATTTTCTGTTCTGTTCGTTCCACTTCTGGCAAACGTAAAAGAAGAACCCAACCGTTTTCCTACCGTTTATATACTATAACAAACTATGCCACAAAAGAAGAGGGCAATTTGAATATTCTTTAGTTTTTTTTTTCTTTTTGCTCAAACTGAAGGGAAAACTATTTATCATGAAGATGTCGTCGTCGTCGTCAGTTGGTGGAACAACAAAACAATAACGTTAAGTAAGGACCGCGCCATCCTTCCATCCATCCAACATTTTTATTTCAATTCAAATCCTATTAAATTGTTAATTAAATCTAGTGATTTTTTTCTATGGAGCTTAATCATGTTGGCCTGGCTTTTGTGATTTTTGTTATTTTTTTTTTTTTTTAGTTTTCCCTTCTGTTTTTATCCATGTTTTCACCACATTCATTCACTCATCGTGCAATTTTCACTCACTATTTGATTTCATTATGCGGTGGCTTTTAGGAGGAGACTAATGGAAAATTTAACGAAATTTTTGGATTGAAAGGANTTTTTTTTTTTTTTTTTTTTTTTTAGTTTTCCCTTCTGTTTTTATCCATGTTTTCACCACATTCATTCACTCATCGTGCAATTTTCACTCACTATTTGATTTCATTATGCGGTGGCTTTTAGGAGGAGACTAATGGAAAATTTAACGAAATTTTTGGATTGAAAGGATTTTATTTTATAATTTTTGAGAGGTTTTTTTCGGTTGGAGGTAATCTAAATGAGGAATGGATTCACTTTTTAAAAATACTTTAAGTTGAACATAATAGTTTTCATATTTTGTTCTTATCCCTTCTTCAAAGTTTATAGCTCGTTGAAAGATAATCCAACTTTATCACTACTTTTCACAAAAACAGTAATAATAAGAGTTAAAGCGTGGTTCTTTTAACATAACTATTTGTTGAGGATTGAAATATTCTTGTGTGTGTTTTTGCTCATTATTCTTTTATTTCTTTTTACTTTTAATTTAACAAGATTTTGTTAATTAACTTTTGTGAAATATGCTTAAAATATTTACAATACGAGAATACATGAAATTATATAAGTACTCAAAATCTTGATTTGAATAAAATTTGAAATCAAATAAATAAAAAGTGTAAATATTTTTATTGCATTTAATATAATAAAATAAGGTTTTAAGATATTTGAGAACGACAGATACTATCAATATTTAAAAAAAATAATACTAAATGTAAAGTTTTAAGAGATTTAATAGAAAATAATTAAGCAATTATTAAAGAAAACTACACTAAAAAAAATAAATAGCGAAATTCGCTGAAATTAGTAGTCAATTATAGTAATAGTCAAATTTACTAAATTAAGCTATTTTTCCTATTTTGTCAAATTATTGTAATAGTCAAGTTTACTAAATTTAGCAATTTTTCCAATTTAATTTTCGTTATTTTTTCTAGCAAGTTGTTTTTTGACTAGACGATTAGTCACAAAATAGTGATATTTGCTATTTATTTTTGTCTGTATATCAGTAAGAACAAAATTTAAGCTATATACATTATTTAATGTGAGTTTTGGTTGACCTTTTAGAGGTCTCTCTTTTAGAGCTTTGAAAGGTATGTCATGTAGAACTTTGAGAGCTCTTTAGACCTTCAAGGGATATGTCTTTCAGACCTATCTGTCTGTCTGTCTTTTAAACCTTCAAAGATACTTTAACAGGGCGATCTTCGTGACCTGTTTGGAGGCTGGGTTAAGGTAGGATCCTTCTATTTTCTCCGTTTTTTATATAGTTGGTAAATATGTCTTTCCAATAGAAGATAGAGCCTTATTAGGTATGTCTTGTAAACCTTCAAGGGGTCTCTTAAACTTTCAATAGGTCTATCTTGTAAACCTTAAAAAGGTCTGTCTCTTAGACTTTCAATAGGTCTATCTTGTAAACCTTCAAGGATACTTTCAGAGGGCAATGTTGGTGACCTTTGAAAGATATGGTTGGAGGCTTGGTTTTTCCATTTTCTATTATTTTTTATAGATATTAACTCTCTTTCAGACCTTTGGAAGGTATTTCTTGTAGAATCTTCAAAGGTCCGTCTTTTAGACTTTCAAGAGGTCTTTGAGAGCTCTTTAGACCTTCAAGAGGTTGTCTTGCAGAACTTTAGGATTACTGTATTGTGAACCTCCAAGAGGTCTGTCTTAAAGTCTTTCAAGATGTCTGCCTTGTCGAATTTCAAGAGATATGTCTTTCAGACCTTTTGCCGTATATAGCCTTATTAGATCTGTCTTGTAAACCTTCAAGAGGTCTGTTTTTTAGACTTTCAAAGGGTCTGTCTTTTAGACATTTAAAANCCTTCAAGAGGTTGTCTTGCAGAACTTTAGGATTACTGTATTGTGAACCTCCAAGAGGTCTGTCTTAAAGTCTTTCAAGATGTCTGCCTTGTCGAATTTCAAGAGATATGTCTTTCAGACCTTTTGCCGTATATAGCCTTATTAGATCTGTCTTGTAAACCTTCAAGAGGTCTGTTTTTTAGACTTTCAAAGGGTCTGTCTCTTAGACTTTAAGGGTACTTTCAGAATGCGGTCTTGACCTTGGAAAGATATGGTTTAAGGCTTGGTTAATGTATTATTTTTCAATTTTTTCAAATGTTTATAGATCTTGACTCTATTTCAGACGTTTGGAAGTTATGTCTTGTAGTACTTTTGGACTTCTGTCTTTTAGACTTTCTATCTTGTAGACCTTTAAGAGGTCTGCCTTATCGAGTTTCAAGGGATATGTCTTTCAGACCTTCAAGAAGTCTGCCTTTTAAACCTTCAAAGATACTTAAACAGGGCGGTCTTGGTGACCTTTTAGAGATCTGTTTGGAGGCTGGGTTAAGGTAGGATCCTTTCATTTTCTCTGTTTTTTATAGATTTTTTAGAAATATCTTTCCAATAGAAGATAGAGCCTTATTATGTATGTCTTATAAACCTTCAAGAGGTCTGTCTTTTAAACCTTCAAGAGGTATGTCTTGTAGACCTTCAAGAGCTCTGTCTTATATATACCTTCAAGAGCTCTGTCTTGTAGACCTTTAGGGGACTTTCAGAGAGCGGTCTTGATTACATTTGAAAGATATTGTTGGAGGCTTGATTAATGAAGGATTTCTAAATTTGTCTCTGATCTTGATAAATCTTGACTTTTACACATTACTAACAAAAACAAAGTGATTCACATAAGCTAAGAATTTATTATTGCAACATTTTGCACTGTAAAAAACTGAGCTTGTAAAAATATCCTTAAGAGTTAATTTTTTTAATTTATGAGTTTAGAAAAAAAAATATTTCAAGTGTCCGAATTAATATATAACTATTTTACTCTACAACGCAAAACGAAGGAGACTTCATAATCACGACATGACATAGTCAAAATGAAGAAAAATAAAGTAGGGTAAAATTCAAATTTTACAAAATTAGGAATAATAAGCAAAGCATACTTCATCATGAAGGTAGTTGGTTGATGCAGGTCCTAGCACTCTAGGCTTTCACTCTGACCTGGTAACAAACAACTATGATGTGTAACAATGTTTGGTATTGAAATTTACTAATTCAAGTTGTGAATAAAGTGATTTTTTATAGTAAATTTCACTATTAATTGTTCTATTAATCTTATGAAACGAAAAGCTGCTGCTATTACATTTTGCTACATAGTAAAACTAGCTATAGCTACTGCATTTTTTTTAGTAAATTTTAGATAAAGATAACTACTTTACGTTGTAAGAAATGCTAATTCTCAAATATTAAATTCTACAATTTCTAGTACTTTTTGCTATTCACTATTTTCTAGTCAGTTTTTCTTATGAATTCATAATAACGTTTCTTATTTCTAGAGAAATTTTACATAATAAATTGTATAATTTTACACACAATTGTATAATTGAATCTACTACTGAAAATAGGAGAAATTGCTACACATGATAGTTGTTTGTATCAAATGTTTCTATTTTTTTAAATAGCAGTAATAATATGTGGTTTTGTCCTTCATAAAAATAAAAGGATTCACCAGATTCTTTTAGCTTTTTGTTATAAAACTTATTTTAAACTCTGAAAGAATATAACGACTTTTAACTTTTGAAAATTCCAATAAAAATTGATTCACATATGTTATTTTAGATCAATTTTTCACTATCAAAAAGGTAGAACTTATCTTAAAAGTCCATATTTTTATTTAAAATTATTTAGATTTTTTGTTTGTTTTCTGATGATTTATGAGTTCAGAGAGAACTTTACTCGAAGTGCCCGAAATAAGACAACAATTGACTAACGAATAAAAGTCAAAAATCAATTGCTCACATAATGATACTATGTATTTTGAAGAATCCCAAAAAACAAAAGGAAAACATTGCTTTTGATAGAGAGAACTCGAAGAATTTAAACAAAAGTTATTAACAGTGAAAAACATTAGATTCAGAAGGTTTGCATATCTATCACAGCTCCTTTCGTCTTTTAGCTTGTTCTCGCCTCGACAATTCTGAGTTCGATCCTCAGCTCACATTATGATATTGATGACAACTTTCTTAATTTTTTCGAAGTATAGCTTAATTCTGANTATTAACAGTGAAAAACATTAGATTCAGAAGGTTTGCATATCTATCACAGCTCCTTTCGTCTTTTAGCTTGTTCTCGCCTCGACAATTCTGAGTTCGATCCTCAGCTCACATTATGATATTGATGACAACTTTCTTAATTTTTTCGAAGTATAGTTTAATTTTGAATAAAGTTATCAATAATCTAAATGAATAAAAGAAGCATTTAATCGAAGAAAAAATCTTNTCAGAAGGTTTGCATATCTATCACAGCTCCTTTCGTCTTTTAGCTTGTTCTCGCCTCGACAATTCTGAGTTCGATCCTCAGCTCACATTATGATATTGATGACAACTTTCTTAATTTTTTCGAAGTATAGCTTAATTCTGAATAAAGTTATCAATAATCTAAATGAATAAAATAAGCATTTAATCGAATCATTTTTATTAAATTCTCTTAAAACAAATTTAAATTCGATGTTATTTTTATTTTATTCATAAATTTAAATTTCGAAAATTCAACGGACGGATTATTATTAATAATTTTTAAAATATTATTTGTAAAACTGTTACTTTTAAAGATTTAATTTTAATATCAAAAATATAATTCTTATTTTCTTCAATTCTAAAATTCTTAAAAAATGTTCTACATCAAAATTTATATTNTTATTTTCTTCAATTCTAAAATTCTTAAAAAAATTTCTACATCAAAATTTATAATTTTTTAAATAATTCAGTTTTTGTTTAAATTTGTCGTTATTAAAAATATATTTTAAAATTAAAATTTAATAAAACCTTTAAAAATAAAACAAATTTTTAAAACAGTCTTGAAATTAATATTGTTTATAGCTTGTAAATGCTTTTAAAGAATCCTACAATATTTTCTTGTTAGTCTATATTGTTAATGTTCATAATCCAATCATCACGCCAGCTCCTCCTGGTGGAAAAAAATAATTCTTCTTCTATTTCTTAAAGAAACCACCTTTCAAATTTGAAAACCTTCTTAAGTATCTAAAAAATACTGAAAACCCCGCTGATTTAAAAAAAAATCTGCACAAAACACCTATATATACCATGAATAAAACATTGAAATATGCCCGTTAAGTTTAGCCACAAACTTCCGTTCTGTTCTATTTCATTCCATTCGGAATGATAACACAAAGATGATGAAATTTTACATATAAAATTAAATTGCGCTGAAAAAGTCGGTAACTAAATTCAGCTAAACGCTTTCATTTCCATGAGTTTAATATTTTATGAGTTGTAAAAAGTACATGAATGTGTTTCTTCTGAAAGGATAGGATATTATACTGTTTCAGAGGTAGGTGGTACAAAGAAGAAGAAGAAGTTGGTTAGTGTTGATGATGCTGAAGAAGAAGAAGAAAATATAGTATATTAAGAAAAGAAAGAAAGAAGAAAAGACTAACAACCAGATAAATGTTGTAAAGTTTTATGCGGGGGATCTGTAATGGGAATTGTGAATAAGGAACTAAACATCCTTCCTTATTCCTTCCATTCATCCAATGAAGTTAAGGTTTATGAAATCCGACAGTGAGTAATTGTTATTTTAATCTATTAGAGGGTGTTTGCGGCTTAAATTATACCACTGTGTATGGAAGAAGCCATGGCTGAGTTCATTATTTTACCTCTCTAATATTTGATTACATATTTCTTAATAAAACACTATGGTTTGTGGTAATTTGTTGGTTATTAGGTTAAATAATGTAGTTTAGTTTTTGATCCGAGTTTTTCGTTCTTAATTTGTTTTAAATTGTAATTATTTAAATACACTAAAAATTAAACAAATATTATGATCACAAGATTTATAAAGAACTCAATGAAACAATAATGCAATGTTAACCAATTCACATGCATTTTATATATAATATTCTTTTTTTTTCTGAGTAGTCTGATGATTTCTTTGTTTCTAGTATTTAAAAATTAACAGAAATAAGTTATAAAAAAAGAGATATCATTAATACTTGAAAGAATTACTCAAAGTCTAATACACAAGAATTCCCAGGTTCGAAACCATTCCCTTTAATATTTTTTTCCACTTTTAAAAACAATTGCTAATTGGAAAGATTTAATTCCGATCGCAAGTTTCCAACAGATGTCGCTAAGATAAAAATATGAGTGCCATCCATGGCAAAAAAGTCTCGCAGGTTGAAGTATAGATAAAGCATTAGATAGGAAAAGTATTATAAGTGTCATCTATCTGATCTTCCAACTTAATATCTAATACAAAATAGCTATATCCAATACAAAAACCTAATGATTCGAAACCATCCCCTTCAGTAGTTTTTTCAAGAACGATTGCTAATTGGAAAGATTTAATTACGATCCAACAGATGTCGTTAAGATAAAAAATATGAATGCCATCCATATCTGATCTTCCAACTTTATATTTAATACAAAAAAGCTATATCCAATACAAAAACCAAACATTATCTAATATCAAATCGAGAGGCAAACGCAATGTATAAGGAATGTTTTTGGCTTTAAATTTTGAATGGAATTTGGAGCTGAAAATAAACCTTCTTAAATATTTATCTTTTTAATTTTTGTTGAATAACATTTGAAGAATTTTGAAAAAAAAATTGTGTTCAGATATTTGTTAAATTGTTTGTATTTCTTAAGTATTGTGAGATTGAAGTTAATAAATTTAAGTTTAGTTTTAAATTCTGGGATTTTTTTCATTANGAATGGAATTTGGAGCTGAAAAAAAACCTTCTTAAATATATATCTTTTTAATTTTTGTTAAATAACATTTTAAGAATTTTGAAACAAAAATTGTGGTTAGATATTTGTTAAATTGTTTGTATTTCTTAAATATGTGAGATTGAAGTTAATAAGTTCTGGGAATTTTTTCATTCTTTAAAAATTATTTTGATTTGTTTTTATGCTTAAAATTAATAAGTTTTTCGTAAATTGTATCGTGGAATCTTTTTTTATGATATGATTTCAGGGATTTTGTTTTCCTTTTGCTTAACTTTTTTTAAATATTAAAACAAAAAATTAAATTAAAAAAAACACTTTTTAAGATTTTAACTTTAATAGAAAAATAATCTTTAATACTTTAATTTTAATAGTTTTATTTCAAAAAAAAAATAATTAAATTTAAAATTTAATTAATGGTTCTATGTTTCTCTCAAACCATATGGTATAACGAATGATTAAAAAAATACAATTGTAAAATTCATATAAGGGAACAAATGTTATTCTTTTGTACAAGAGTTTGTAAAGATGGATATTTGGATTTTGGATGATTTTGTAAAGATTTTGGTTGACGCTGAATAAGATTTTGTCTTTCCAAATATTCATGCTTGCACCTCGTATAAAATGAATGGGTTTCTTTAAAAATGTATGTTCCCTGACTTGTGTATTTGCTGAGCTTTGTTTGGTTTGAATATGAACCTAAACTTGCAACTTTTCCTATTTATTGTTTTGTCTATGGTGGAAGCTCTCTATTCTAAAAAGTTTAACATTAATACAGCAATGCTTTAGGAAAGCCAGCTGGGCTATACTTCGTAACATAACCTACCGCATTTATGACTACTGCTTCTACCAGGCCTTAAACTCGCACCTCTCTTCATCACAAAAAAAAAACAATATTTGAATAGATATTAATTTGAACTTGGGATTTATTTCCCTCTTCAGTAATTTTTACTACTTATATATATTAAAAAATATATGCATACGACTGGATTTGAAGCATATATTATTAGTCAAAACAATGACATAATGACAAAAAATGAATTCTTAAGAGCAGAAGGCTTACATTATAAATTCTCCTTCTTCTCTTACCGTGTTTTTAGTTACTAGTGCTTTTAGTTTTCCCTCTTCCTCTGAATATATATATATACGAAACGACGTGTGTGGCGTCAGGTATCTCCGACTCACACGAAAGAAAATTTCT
>JXPG01039494.1:0-30950 GCA_001015175.1 Megaselia abdita | reverse complement strand
AAAAAAAAAAAAAAAAAAACTTGTTAACACAATAAACGTCAGTTAACATATCTCGAAACGTGCTCTTGAATCAATTGAGTTGAAAAGCAAATAAAAGTCAGCAACCAGTCGCCAATAAATCCCATCAAATAATTTATTACCCAAAGGGACATCGCGTGAATGTACAACTTGAATGGAGTCGTGTCGAATTGAATCCAAACGAATCTCCCCCTGACCAAAAAAGTAAAAGCGTTAATTACCAGAGATTTACCCAAACCCAACACCATCATCAAAATCCCTTATCCCTTTTTAATTGCCTTTAAATTTACCCAAAAAAAAAGGCGAAGTGAAAGGGTAAAATGATTTGCCACGCGATTAACAAAAGCACTGAAAGTCTACCGTCTCTCTACACCTTTCACGTATACAGAACTTCCTGCCTAGCCTTGTCACACAGCTTCACTTGGAGAGTGTTAAGTAAAACATTGAAATTAGGGGATAAAATATACTATATATATATAAATTGCGCTGAACGTTCATGAGCGAACAGGAACAGTAACTGGAGGGTGATCCTTCTGCCAGGATAATGCGACAATAAACCATAAAATGCAAAAACATGAAGGGGAAATCCCCTAAATGTTTTAGCTCAACCAACGATGGTGTGTGTGCTTAACTTTACTTTCCTTTGAATTCCAATTCATCCTGTAACTGTAATGTAACCCTACCCAATGTCAAACCAAATAATCATCTTCATCTTGAAGGATGTGATTTGAAGGTCAAGGTCGTTACAGTATCAGATTTATGTGTGGGGAAAAGAACCCTTTTTTATTAGCTTCTTTTTATGGTCAAAGGGAGGACTTATACAGATGATTGAAAGGATTGTTGTGATAGGTTCCTTTCTTTTTGTGGGTCTGAGGAAATAATTGTTGCGTATTTTATTGGTTTTACAGGAGGGGAGGAAGGTACATTTGTGGTTGTCTTTTATTTTACTTTTTGAAGGCTTAAGTTATTGTTATTATTTATTGGGAATTATTGGTATTTGAGAAGGATTTTAATATCACAGGCAAGATATTTTAAATTTTTGTTTGGTTTTATTGAAAACATCTATAGAAACTAAATGTTTAAGAATTGTGCAAGCTTTCTTGTATCTGGAAGATATTTTCACAATGGGCAAAAAATAACAACTTTAAACCCTACACAATGAATATGTACTACACAAATTCAAAAATATTAAAATATCCTTCAATACATTATTTTGATAAGTTCTGAAAAATCTTGACAAAAAATGTTAACTTTTATCAATGAAATGTGCAGCCTGAACAAAATATATACTGCACAAATAAAATATGTGACATACTTAATAAAATGTTGTGTACCACACTTATTTCGTGTGTAGAATATTCATCAAAGGAAATATTTTAATAAATTTTACGTTTTAAATACGTAAGACACTCATTAATTTAAGAACTTTAATCTTAATTAAAATATTAATCAAGAAAATATGTGAAACTCAAAACCTATTCTTTTAGAAGTTAAATTTTGTTTCCGACTCAAGATATTCCCAGGAAAGTGAAATGTACCACGTCAATTTAAAAAAATTTATAATCATAAGTTTTTTATTTTTGCCTCTGTTAATTATTTACTTTTTGTTTTAAATTTAAATTATAACTTCTTATTTTTGGTATTCTTTTTTTATTTTATTTATTGGTTCTTAATTTTGTTAATTTATTTTTATTATTATGTGAATTTTTGTTTATCCTGAAATTACTTTTATTAATTTTTATTTACTATTAATTCCTTAAATTTAATGTTATGAATTATTTGTTTTAAGCTTTAATATATTACTTTTTAATTTTATTTATTTCTTTTTGTTTTTTTTATTATTTTTTCTTTTTATTATTTGTTTTATTTAATACTTTTTATTTTTAAAGTTTGTGTTTAATTTTTAGTTACTTCTATTAAATTAGATTTACTATTATTTCTTTAAATTTAATGTTTAATTACAAACTTTTATTTCGAAAAATATAACACATTAATGTTTTTCTTATCTTTCTTAGAATTTATTCTTTTTAAATATTTAATGATATTTTTATTTTTTTATAGAGATTTTTTTTAATCATTTTTATTTTTACTAAATATTTTGTTTTTTTTTTAAGTTTTTGATTTTTTGTTAATCATTTGGTTTTTGTTTTAAATTTGTATTAAAACTTCTTAATTTTTGGAATTCTTTCTTTTTTGTTTTATTTTATTTATTGGTTCTTGTTTGTTAATTTGTTTTTATTTTAATTTTTTTCGTAGATTTGAGTTTAATTTTTGTTCATCATGAATTTACTTTTATGAATTTTTATTTACTATTAATTTTTTAGATTTTGTTTGATTATGAATTATTTGTTTTAAGCTTTAATATATTACTTTTTAATTTTATTTATTTCTTTTTGTTTTTTTTATTATTTTTTCTTTTTATTATTTGTTTTATTTAATACTTTTTATTTTTAAAGTTTGTGTTTAATTTTTAGTTACTTCTATTAAATTAGATTTACTATTATTTCTTTAAATTTAATGTTTAATTACAAACTTTTATTTCGAAAAATATAACACATTAATGTTTTTCTTATCTTTCTTAGAATTTATTCTTTTTAAATATTTAATGATATTTTTATTTTTTTATAGAGATTTTTTTTAATCATTTTTATTTTTACTAAATATTTTGTTTTTTTTTTAAGTTTTTGATTTTTTGTTAATCATTTGGTTTTTGTTTTAAATTTGTATTAAAACTTCTTAATTTTTGGAATTCTTTCTTTTTTGTTTTATTTTATTTATTGGTTCTTGTTTGTTAATTTGTTTTTATTTTAATTTTTTTCGTAGATTTGAGTTTAATTTTTGTTCATCATGAATTTACTTTTATGAATTTTTATTTACTATTAATTTTTTAGATTTTGTTTGATTATGAATTATTTGTTTTAAGCTTTAATATATTACTTTTTAATTTTATTTATTGCTTTTTGTTTATCTCTTTTTTTTACTATTTTTTGTAGAAATTTTGATTATTATTTTTTTTTGCTATAAATATTATTTATTTTTTAAGTTTGTGTTTGAATTTTTTTCATCTTGAAATTAATTCTATTATATTTTATTTACTATTTAATATTTATATATTTATAACACATTAATATTTTTCTTATCTTTTTTTAATATTTTATTATAAAGTTTTATTTAATTTTTTAATGTTTAATGCTATTATTATTTTTTTGTAGATATTTATTTAATTATTTTTATTTTTACTAAATATTTTGTTTATTCTTTATTTGTTTGTTTGCTTTTAAAGTTTGTGTTTAATTTTTGTTCATCTTGAAGTAAATTTTATTAATTTTCTATTTTTATTTAAATTTAACATTTTATTATAAAGTTTTATTTAATTTTGTTATATTTCTTCTTATTTTTTATATATTTTTTAGTATTTATTCTTTTTTAATGTTTAATGCTATTATTATTTTTTTGTAGATATTTATTTAATTATTTTTATTAATATTGTTGTTTGTTTAAAGTTTGTGTTTAGTTTTTGTTCATCATGAAGTTACTTCGATTACATTTTATTTACTATTTTTCTTTAAATTTAATACTTTATTAATTTTGTTATGTTTCTTCTTATTTTTTTATTTTATTGATTTTTAGTATTTACTCTTTTTTAATGTTTAATGCTATTATTATTTTGTTTGTTTAATTATTTTTTTTTTTTTTTTATTTATTCAAATATTTAACTTTTTTTAAGTTTTTGTTTAATTTTTGTTCGTTTTGAAGTTAAATTTTATTTACTATTATTTCTTTAAATTTAATGTTTGATTATAAATTTTTATTTAATGTTGATATATGTTTTTCTTTAAAACTTTTGAAGTATTTTATTTATTTTTAGTATTTATTATTTTTTAATGTTGGTATTTGTTTGATTCGTTGCTTTCTTTTTAATGTTAAGCTTTTTTTTTTTTATGAGATATTTTTTATTATTTTTATTCTTAGTTAAAAGTTATTTTTACTAACTATTTGTTTATTTCTTCGTTGTATTCTTTTTATTTTTTTATTTGTTTTCTTAACATTTTTGTATATTTGTGATTTACTTTTACTATTAAAATGTATGTTACTTGTTTGAGTAAATGTTCGTATATTTTTCTTATTCATTCTTCTTATACATTTGTTGGTTTTCGAAGTTTTATACAGATTTAGTTTGATTTGTTTTTCGAAATATTAATATATTTGTATATCTTTAGAAAGTCTTATTTTCAGAATTAACTTTTTATTTTAATAATGAACAATAATATTTTGTTTTGATAATAACCGAAACTTTACTGAATTGCTTATACAAGCAACGATACCCATATTGTATATACCGGAACCGTTTCATGAATCTTGGATCCTGAATAAGTCTTTCTTGAATAAGTCCTTTTTTAAAATCAAATCGTCAGCTGAATAACTAGAGACAGTCCTTGATGATATAGGCAATAGCCGAGCGTGATTTTTCTTCAAGCTACTAGAGGTCACCTGTCAGCTGGACCCAAATTTAAGACGGCTGACATGTCTGACTTGAATGTGGCAATTTTTATTCCGCTCTTGCCGGCAGATGTCTTAGTTATGTCGCTAACTATAGTTTTTGTTTGATATGGTTATAAAACAAGAAGTAAACCATCGAGATCTTGAAAAAATCCCGCCTACTTTTTGTGGGATTCAAATATTTTGTCAAATTCTTCAAAGTATTTTAAAAAGACTTCGTGAATCGAGCTCAGAATCGTCAGAGTGGAAGGCGAGAGAGCTTGCACTTGATGTGGACATTCCTAATTTTTGAGCAGTAAGAGAACTAACCCTTTTTTCTACCATTTAATTTTCGAGCTAAAATCATAAAGTTAATTAAGATGAATAAAGCTCGAAGTAAATCGTAAGAATGCACATACTTTTCTAAGATAGTTGAAGAGGTTCTTGTTGATAGTGAAGTGTATATCTTGACAGTGCCAGTGTTCGAATAAATATTTTACTCATAAAAATGCAAAGAATAAGAATGGTCAGTAATACTGTCTTCAAAGTCATGTACAAAATCATACGAACTTCATTTCAAATAAGTAAAACCAAAAGTCCAATACAAATCATAGGCCAATGACAAGTCCTTAAGACAATAAAATCCCTCTAAAAAATCACTTAACACCTCAAACCGGTCATAAACAAAATAATCTTTTCGAAGATACCCCCAAGTATAATAACTTTAACACCTCCTCCAGTTCTCCACCACCAACCCACAGGGATACACCACTTACCATAAAAATTACGAAAAGTGTTATGAAAGTAATAAAAGACCCGTTACCAAAAGAACAAGAGGAAACACAAATTGGGGAGACGTCAAACAAAGACTGGTATGGTTTGGTATGGCTGTGACGAAAGAAACATAACTACTCACAAGGGGTGGCAATGATAGGAAGAAGGGGAGAGCCAGAACCGTACGTTGCGGTAGGTTATGTTCTGTCGCTCGTTGGCTATGGCTAAGAATAGGATACGGTGTGCTGTGCTGTGCAGGACAGGTGCATTTTTAATTTCACTTTCACACGACATACATGGCATGGCAGTTACACATGTAGTGTGGAGTATATATATATATACTATATTTGTATCTATAAATTACGAGCAAAAAACCAACTACACTCAGTATAAATATATGTTGTAACGAAATAGCTATAGATTATTGAACTTTCGCTTTTATTTTAGGCAGTAGAGAGGCTGAGAGACGAAGAGGAAACAAGTATATCCTTGTTGTATGTCTTGTTTCCTCGTTGTTCCACCAATACTAAGAGAAAACCTATAAATTTTTGGTGAGCCGAAAGCTTAAGCGGATCGGGTGGGTAGGCGGGTTTTCTCTTACATTCGAATTCGATTCAGTCCAGGATCCCACCGAAACACAACAATAAACAATATAGAAAGTTGTTGGTATCAAGTTCAATGTTACAAATGTCCTTGGTGTGGTAGTCATTCTAGGCGAAACAGTAAAAATAAACATAAGCGTAAACAAGTTCCTAAAAATAAGCATTTGTATTTTATCTATACTAGTTGTTGATTATATACTGTTTCAGGGAAGAAGAACTTCTTTTTGACGTGTTTTCCTACCAGTTTTCTACTTCGTCCTTTTTTTTTTTTTTTAAGGAATGTTCGTGGGTGGATGAATATATAGTGGTTTTTGAGACTTTATAGGTGTTGGGATTTGTTTGTTTCTTTTTGGATTTATTTTTTTTTCTATTGATTGAAAAGTATAGATGTTATATTTTTATGAATGAACTTCGAACGGTCTTAGATATGAAATAGGGATTTAATAATTTAATTTAATAAGATAAAGAAATGTTTGATATATTCGTAATATTTATTGGTTATAGAATACACTTTATAACATATTAGGTAGGATGGTTGATGTATTTGCTATCACGCAAGACTTTCACTCTGACGATTCTGAGTTCGATCCTCAGTACATACTACTATTTTTCGTAAGAAGTTTTATTTTGTGTGAGTCTAAGGGTATTTGTAATGCACTCGTTAAAATAGCAGACTTTTTTTCACTAACTCTATTCTGAGGAAGAGGGAAAACTAAAACAATGATGTCGAAAAACTGGTAAACTCGCACATATTCCTTAATATCACTGATTCACCTTGAGCCACCTTTACCTCGTTTTGTGAATTAGTTTTGTTTAATACAGTAAGACGCTTTCTGTTAAATGCATTTACAAAATAATATTGAAATTCCTAGTCCATAAACACAGAAAAAATTAAGTAGTAAAATTTACTATAAAACTCGTAGTAGATTTTAGTGTGTAGTAAATATTACTATATTTAAAAATCACTATATTACGTAGTAAAATTCACTACGTAAGTAGTAAATTAGTCGTAAATTTAGCTATTTTTATTATTTTGTTTTTCTATAAATATATAAATTTACTATAAAAAGGATAGCAAAAGTTACTACAATTTTACTACTAAAAAAGTTATAGTTTTAGTAACGAATTTAGCTTAGTAACATTTTCTATTAATATAAAAAATTACTCATCTGGTGATAGTAAAATTTACTACTAAATAGTCAAAATATTTGATTAGTGTTCATTTCTATTAATAGTAAAAATTACCACTGAAGAAATTGCTTAAATTACTACTTAATCTCTAGATTATAGTAAAAAAAATAGTAATAACATTATTCAGTAAAAATGTCTAGTAATAGTAAATATTGCTAATCTTGAAATAGCTGAAATTAATATTTTTTAGTAAATATTACTGATAAAAATTTGAATTTTTCGTTACTTACTACAAATAGTAATAAATTTTGTATATATGTAATAAGTTTTACTAATAGTTGGAATACCATCTTAATATTTTTTTCAGGCATGAGTTCAAACCCAGACAATGTCTTTTTTTTTTCTTTCTTACAACAAAAAGTAGTAATACAAAATAGTAATGTTCGGAAACTGTTGGTAATGGTCAAAAATGCTTGGTAATTGTCGGTAATGCGTGGTAATGGCTGATAAATATGTTCAGTAACGCTTGGTAGCGCTCTGTAATTGATGTTAATGGTCGGTAATTCTCGGTAAATGTTGGTAATGGTCGGTAGAGCTTGGTAATTGTTGGTAATAAGTTCGGTAAATGCCTAATAATGGTCGGTAACTTTTGATAATAGTGCGGGTAATTCTCAGTAATTGTTGGTAATTGTCGGTAAAGCTTCTCAATTTTTGGTAATATGTTCGGTAATTCTCAGTAACTTTTGCTAATGATCGGTAATGGTTGGTAATATATTCGGAAAATACTTGGTAAGTGTATAAGAGAATTTTTCTTATATTTATATAAACATGATTGTGGAAAACCAAACAATTATCTTAAGCTTGCTAACCTATCTAGTTTTTACATCTGAAATTTTAACTATTTATTAATAACTAAGTACTTTAATATTTTTTGCTGATCAGAGCTAATCAATTTACTATTTGTAATGTATTTAATTTCTTCTTATTTTCGAGCGTGTACGGAACATAGTGTGCAACATACATTAAGAAAGATCAAAAAAAATCTCGGTGTATAATTATAGACGAATAAAAAAATATTTTATAAAATAAAAAAAAATAGAAGAGATAACTCAAAAAATTATGTTTTTGTTGAATTCAAGTATGAAAAATAAAGTATTGGTTTCCAAAATTTGAAAGTGAAACTGTTAATAAAATGGAAAAAGTTTACAAAAAACAATAGTGTTGGCAAAACCACTAATAAGCACTAGTAGAACACGATCGCCTAATCCAAAACCCACACAAAATTTGAACAAAAACCAGAAATCCTCATTTACGCCCAGTTCCAAAAATATGAAACATATGACGTTACATTAAAGCACTTCTTAGATAATAATCTCTTTTAAATATACCTATGAAATCCTCTTAAAATCTATGCTTAGTTTCGACGACCAACGAAAATGAAACCTATAAAAAATCCTATTATCCCCAAAACCATCGAAGAAGCATGTTTTTCATTAAAAAAAATCGTCCTAATCCCTCAATTAGTCACCATCTCTCACTCAAAAATTTAATCGTAAAAACGAAACGAGAAAATCGTATAAAACCACATATGCATTTCTCTTTTCTATATCTATTTGGTTCATCCCTACACGTCAGATGCATCAATGAGATTAAAATTCAAAAGAATAATTCCATTCCACCACCACCATCTCTCTCTCTTGTTCGCTGCTGTATTGTAACGAGATTCCTTTTTCATCCATCCTGCAGTTACGCATAATAAATCTACGCATTAGTCCTGGGAACAAAACCAACAGGAACCAACACATGTGAATGTGAACTGTTATTTATATTTTTTTTCTGCATCTGAAACGAGGGTTTTTCATAATGTTGAAAAAAATAATGGAAAAGAACACACTCACACATTTACAAGTTTCAGGAAACTTGTAATACGCATCAAATGCTGCGAAGTACAAGGAGAAGAAATCGATTGGATTTAGAGGAAAAAAATACAAAAAAATAAAAGAACGATTTCAAACTGAAAAACCAAGAAAGAAACCATAGAAAATTGAATTCGATGGATGGATGGATGAAAGTGTCTGTAGGTCTTTGAACTTTTAAGGATTTATATATGGGGAGCTAATGGTATGGGGATAGTGTTAGAGGTGAAAGGCTTGGAAGTTTTGAACTACTTTGAAGAGTAGGTTTTTTGTTGGGTTTTGTGAAGAAGATATGTATTTTCTAAAAATGAACATTTAGAAATAGTATTTTAAGAATTACCTATAAAAAAATGTTAATAGTAAAATTTACTAATTTTCTAGTAAGAAAACTTAAGAAATTATTGAATTTGCATTTTTGATTTTACAATAAAATTTACAATTTAATATTCTTACTAATTTTAGTAAAGTGCTTTTTTTTAACTAAATAAAACTTGTAATTTTTACTATTTATTCATTCAAAGAAAATATTGAATTTTTTTTTATAATTTATGTTGTCAATTGTAAATTTTAATATTAATTGTAGTTTTTCTACAATTTAAATTTACGAAATAACAATTATTTTCTGCAATTATAATTGGCGCCGTAATTTTACAATTATAATATATTTTAAAGAGGTTATCGGGCTTTTAAAATGGCTCGGAAATTTTGAACTACTTTGAAGAAAGGTTTTTATGAATTTACTATGAAGAAGATTTTTTAAGAATACATATATTCAAAAAATGAACATTTAGAAATAGTATCTTAAGAATTGTCTACTTGAAACATTTTAATAGTAAAAAATACTACTTTTCTATTTAAGAAAAACTACAGAAATGTATTGTTTGATTTTGCAGTCAAATTTTCAATTTACTATTCATAGCAAATTTCATACTGTAATTTTACAATTATAATATTTTTTAAAAAGGCGATTGGTTTTTTGAAATTGCTCAAAAAACTGCTTTGAAAAAAAGTTTTCATGAATTTACCATGAAGAAATTTTAACATTTAGAAAAAGTGTCTTAATAATTATCTAATTAATTACTAATTTGTTTAAAAACATTAAGAAATTATTGAGTTTGAATTGTTTGATTTTGCAGTAAAATTTATTATAGTAATATTTTACTATTAATGGCAAAATTTAATACTTTTAAGCAAGGTGGCTTCTTTTACTTTACCAATTATTCAAAAGTATTGTTTTTCTAATTTTTATTGCAGAATAATATTAAATTCAATTACAATTTTCTTAAAATTATAATCTTAACAGTAAGTCAAAATTATATTTTTTTAAATAATAATATTCAATTTATAAAATAATATAATTATATAGTTGTAGTTTCTACAAGCTGGTTTACTAAATATTTTCTACGTCCATATAGGAATCCCGGTTCGTAACTTAATATTTACGCTTAAGACAGAATTATCAAAAACGAAACCTAAGTTATAGGTTCAAATCCTGGACGATATTTCTTTTTGTTTGTAAATTGTATTTCTTTATATTTAATTGTAGTTTTTCACTTTTTTTTTAATACAAGTGTTTTCTATAATCATAATTGCCTCTGAAATTTTACAATTATTATTACAGAATTCATGTTTTATAATTTTAAATTCTACAATTATTTTTTATGAGTGCTTTTGTGTAAAACTTAGACTGTTTTAAAAAATGTAAAATTTTGGTTGAAGAAATACAAACAAAATAATTAAAATCTATCATAGACAAATAATAGATAGGAAAACTTTCGAAGTCTGATATTTTCCACTGAAACAAAATACCCTAACAGAGAAAGAAAAAGCTTCCAAGAGCTTTCTCAATGCAAATATTACTAACAGGGTGATTCGGCTGAAGTGGAAAACATCAGATTCCGAAAGTTTGCATATCTATGGTTTAGCTATGCCTCTATAGAAAAATATCCCTTTCAGAAAACAATTCCAAAGCCAACTATGATCACTCAATTTCATTTGCAGAGTTTGCATTTCCCTCACTAGACAGTACCACAGTTCGAATCCCATTGGCTCTTGCGGTATTGTTGAGAAGGATGCTCTTTTCTTTTCACTCTTTTTAATTTGCTTGAATTAGAGAGTTTTTCTTATGAAAGATACGGAACAAATGTTTCCCATTTCGTGTCTTTATATTTTATATTCTAATTTTTCAGTTAAGTTCAAATGTTACTTTTTGTTAATTCCTAATATTATAAGATGAAAATATTTAAACTAAAATCTTTTCAGTTTTTTTGAAGAAGAACAATATTTTAAACTATACTTAGTAAGCTTTCTTAACTTAAACGTTGTTGATTTTTAGGAAATTAAATTTTTGAAAGTTCTTGAGTGTAAATCGATTGTAATTTGTATGGATATTCGGGAACTTCGCATTAAAGTTATCATTACCATTACTGACCATCTCTAGCAGGTAAGACAGCAAATAATTCTTTTACTGAAGAGTAAAAGGGAAAACTATATTAAATAATGATTTCTTCACGCCAATGATAAGTTTTCTTTTATTTAATCAACAAAAATATAACAAATTCAAACATATTCACCAAGATTCGAACTCAGAAACCTAAATTTGAAATATATCTTCATTTTTGAAGAAGCTTTCTGTTGAAGTGATATCAATATCTTTTAGAACATTTTAAATAAATCGAAAAACCCTCGATATAAAAACTATATAAAAAGATAAAAGAAAAAATGCATTAATGAAATCCCTATACATCTCAAGTACAAATAATATCTTGTTAAAAGAATCTGAGGGGTTCGTAAACTATGAAAGAATATCCTACAATCTAAAGGATATCCTCGTCGTTATTGCAAATTAATTTCTTAATAGCCCATAAGAAGTGACCTAAAGTGCCGTACTTTCTTCATCACATTTCAAATGCATTTCTAACTTTCAAGATTCAAGGAGGGAAAAACAAAGAGGTTTAAGGATAATGAGGAGGGATAAAAAAGGGAAGAACAAACAAAAAATAAAAAAAGGACGAATCTTTAAGGGATCGGAAATTAACATTTCTTATATATATCTTTTGTGTACAGGAGAAGAAAGGATGCTACATTGCAATAGAAGAGGGAAATAACTGGGCAAAGGGTTCTTTTGTGTAGGTAGGTCATTGCACGGAAGAGTGTTTCTGAGTCAAGTTTCTTACAAACATGAAGAGCTTTCGTTCTCTGATTTAATTAGTTTTCTTGCTCCTTAGTAGAAATAGAAGAAGAACGTATTTTTTGACATTTAATGGGGTTGCTTACTTGAAACTTGTTATGTTATATGTGAAGTGAAATACAGTGAAGCTGAACGAAGCGAACGAAGAAACTGAATAGAGAAACACGTGTATCAACAACCCGAGGATGAATACAAATATCGATCGGTGTGACTCACTCGCTCGCTCGCAAACTCATCCACCATCACATCACCACCGCTATTCACTACCACCATTGTACCCGTCGTCATCATCATGAACAAAAACATCATCGCAACACAACATCCTTTTGTACTACTAGAAAGGAACGAAATTGTAGAGCGGAAAAAAAACCCTTGAAACACCGAAAATTCTTGTGAAAAATACTTTCGATGTAGTTGTGTTGCTGTTCTTCTAAAGTGAACTTTTTTTTTTGCAAAGGAAAAATAAGACACAATTTTCGTAGTCGTTTGAAATGTTTTCAACCCCCATTTTTTTTCTCATTTTTTTGCTCTACACAGTCAAAATAAAAATGGAGTTCTCTGTATATCCTTTGGTTGTCCTTACGACATAGTTAGTGAGCATGGTGGGATGGGATGAGGACGAAACAAAAGAGGAAAATAACAACTCAGCAAACAACTAAAGTTGGAAGGAAAGTATCATTGAGGAGCATCTCCACTTTTTAAAAGGATGTTTGGATATTGTTAGGTTCTTGTCCTGTTAGGTTTCTTAATGTATATTACTTGGAAATAAAATTAGGGTATTGTTTGGTATTGATAGTTATCCTGTTTATTAATTTCAATTTTCCATCAAAGAAAATATATTAGGATAAAATGTCCTGTGTCGCACAATCCTTTGTAGATTCAAGGAAAATTTATAAAAAATCTCAAACAGTCCATAAATATAATGAAAATCAAATAAAAGAAGGAAAACGATAAAAAACGCTCAACCAAACAACAAAAGTTATTAAGTAAGAAATATCCTGTCGTCTTTCAAGGAGCAACGTCTTCGTCTCTCCCAACCCCTATCTCATTTGTATCTTGTTACGATTTTCAAATGAAAAATCGTAATTATTTTCTTCTTTCTTACATTTTTTTTAAATTATGAAGATTTAAAAATTAAATTATGTCTACATTTTTTCCCGTTCTCATTCCGCATTTTTATTCTTTTAATTAAAAAGCAATTTACTTGGTTTTTCCATTTAAATTTTCATCATTTTCTTGATTTGCAAATGCAATTGTTTTCTTAATGGTGTGGAATTAACTTATGACAGGGATATTTTCTATTACTTGTCTCGTATTTGAAAGTTTCAAGGAAACGAGAAGAAGCTAATTAAATGGCTAATTGGTTGGTTTAAGGCGGCCAATCACAAATTTTATTTAACTTAAGTGGCTGCAGAAAAAGAAATGGCCCCAACTTCAAATCAAAAGCTTTTCGGAAAAAAAGAAATGACGAAAGCGAACTTCGAACCCTTAACATCAGCAACGAAAGGAAACCGTGCAATATTTCCAAGACTCAAATTGTTGTTTTGTTAATTTTACTTTCAGCTTAAGTGTACTTTTATGAACAGCCACTATTGGCCATAAAGACCATTTACGTATTGTAATTTATACCAACCCAATCAAGTCAAAACTTCATATTAAGTTGTTCTCTGATAATTAATACAATATTGTGAATTGAAGAATCCACGAAAGAGAAGGAAACTCCTTGCATAAATTGCTAGACGAGTATTCTTAGCAATTCTCATCAACTACCCGAAAGCTTTCCGCCAAAAAAGAAATGACGAAGGCGAACTTCGAAAGCTGAACATAGCAGCGAAAGGAAATCCTGCATTTTACTTTAGTTCATAGCTTAAGTGTACTTTTATGAACAGACGACAATTGCTTTAAACCTATGGAATTCCACACTTTCAAAATAAAAGTTTTCACCAAGAAAAATATGACGAAGGCGAACTTCGAACCCTGAACATCAGCAGCGAAAGGAAAGCTATATTCCCAAGACATTACATTAGTTTAAGTGTACTTTTATGAACAGCCGATAAAAATTAAGCCTTCCACTCCAGTTTTTATGAAAAAAAAAGAAATTTCCACGCCAGACTTCGAACCCTGAACCTCAGCATCGAAATAAAAACTTGCTATATTCCCAGATTCAAGTATTCTTTCATAAGCAGTCACTATTGCCCCATTACTCCCAAGATGTGAAAGAAAATATATGAACAAAAACTCTGAAACCTTTATAAGATTGTGAGTTTTCTGAAAACAAAAGACAAAGAATAAAGCAAATTCAAACACAAGTTTACTTGAAAATCCAGAAAAAAAAACCGAAATTAAATATTTACTTAGAATGGAGAGAAAAAAAAGTTTCATCTGCTCGCTTGGATAAATATGGAATTGAAATCGTTATTTGGTTTTGGATTTGTAGTGTTCTTGTGCTGTACTCTACTATTCGTCTTCTGTGTCTTTTGAAAAGTGTGACACAAGCCCGACAGATGGTTTCTTCATCGTCATGTGTTTGTTTCTTTCGTCTTCTTCGTGCGCTCGAATTGAATGAAAGAATTTATCACTCGAAATGGATAAGTGTTTTCGAATTTCATTTCAATTTCTTTCCATAATTTTCACCATCTTCTCTCTCTATCAGGTCATTGGACTGCTTAAAAGCAGGATATGAGTTATTTTATTCTTACTTTGCATACACTTCTTCATCCACTTGGATGTCTTCCATCTCTTATTTATGAGAGCGATATTAAAACTTATTCATTGGATCGATTTCCTTTTTCCAAATGGCGAGAATAAAAGATTCAATTGGTTTTCTTCTTTTTTTCCTTGTTCATCTTGAGATGGATGTACTTTATTATCTATGTCCTTCTCGAGAAAGGACATTATTCTTTGTTCTTTAGCATTGGTTATTTTTTATTAACTATTGAGGGTAATGGAACAAGGTCCTTCGATGTTGGTGTTTTTTTCTTTTCTTATTCTTTAAGACAATTGAACAATGACTTTTGGTACTTATGATAAGTCCTTCAAGGTTTTCATGGTTTTGATAATCAGGAAATGTTACCAAAAAGATTAGTAATTTCTACCACTCAGTTCGCTCATTGGTCGGTGAAGCTTTCAAAATCTGCCGGTAGGATGTCTGTTGCCGTTTTTGATCGTATCTTTTTCCTCATTGGTTGGTGAAGTTTTCATTAATTGCCGGTAGGTGATGATATATTCAAATATGTGATTGAAGCTAATAGGATTTGAACCATGATACCGCAAATTAAAATTATTAATAAATTACAATTAAATGTAGGTATCTGGCCATTATCCTATGTATAAATTTTAAGCAAGCGTACGACTGTAGCATTTGAGAAGAGCTAAACACTGCAATGAATTAATTGTGAATCCCAAAGATACTCGTAACAGTATGTCAGATCAGTATGAAGACTTGAAATCCAGTACACTATTAAACAACATCAAGATTTCTTATGATGACATCGAGTCAGTTCAGTATTTGACGTACCTTGGAAGTGGAGGCGAATCCTGGATATTAACAGGAGCTGATAGACAATGCTTGACATTCTTTAGAGCAAAGAGTTGAGCTATATCAGCTCTATAATTCATAATAAGAAAGTTCGATGTGTGGAGATTGCATGATGAAGCTCCACTAAAGAATACTAAGTGAGCTCGGAAAATTAACTGGTTATAATTATACAGCTTCATTGTGTTAATAGGGATTATGAGTTTAAGGCAGATACATTCTCTGAACACACCTGAGGCTATTTTCTTTTACACTACGCCTTCAGCAAACTCTATATGCTTATCACACTAAAATAAAGTCAAGCTATCTTTATAGAGGTTGTAATTCCATAATATTTGGTGGTATTCCAAATTATGGTTTCGGAATCCTTATAAAAGATCAAATACCATAATATGTTTTGTTCATCCAACGATATGTAATATTTTAAATAGAGTAGAGCCAAGTAAAAGTCTAATTCTAATCTCGAACACTTTCAGGTATTGTTTGATTTAGTTGCGAAATGTATCCAACCAAAATTCAGAAGTTTTGAATAAACCAATGGGAATACATCAATACGAGGTAGGAAGGGGCTTCTTTGGCTTGAATCTGAAACCTGTACAAAACCCAAGTCTGAAGTTATGTTCATCCGATGATATGTAAAATTCTAAATCGAGTTGAGCCAAGTAAAAGTCTAATTCTAATCCCGAACATTTCCTGTTATTGTTCGTTTTAGTTGGGATTTTCCGCCAATCAAAAAAAGCAGAAGTTTGAATAAACCAATAGGAATTGTCTCTTTTTTGATCAATATTTCTTCTCTCTTTCTCTCATATAGTTTAAAACTTTACTTCTTTCTAGAATATTTAAGAAAGAAGAGTTATTCACAATCAGAGTTTTCTTACAGGATGTAATACTACAATTTCGTCAATGAATGTACAAGAAGATGAGAAAAGGGAAAGTTTATTTGCCTTGAATACGAAACCTCCGCAAAAGCCGGTCTAAAGTTATGTTCATCCAACGATATGTAACATTTTAAATAGAGTTGAGACTAGTAAAAGTCTGATTCTAATCTCGAACACTTTCAATTATTGTTTGATTTAGTTGCGAATTGTATCCAATAAAAATTCATAAGTTTTGAATAAACCAATGGGAATACATCAATATGAGTCAGGAAGGGGCTTCTTTGGCTTGAATCTGAAACCTGTACAAAAGCCAAGTCTGAAGTTATGTTCATCTGATGATATGTAAAATTTTAAATCGAGTGGAGCCAAGTAAAAGTCTAATTCTAATCCCGAACACTTCCTGTTATTGTTCGTTTTTGTTGGGATTTTCAGCCAATCAAAATGCAGAAGTTTGAATAAACCAATAGGAATTGTCTCTTTTTTTATCAATATTTCTTCTATCTTTCTCTCATATAGTTTAAAACTTTACTTCTTTCTAGAATCTTTTAAGAAATAAGAGTCATTCAGAGTCCGGGTTTTTTTTAAGATGTACTTCTATAATATCTTCTTTCTTCTTTGGACCGAATCGGAAACCTTTACAAAAGCCCGTCTGAAGTTATGTTCATTCAACGATATGTAACATTTTAAGTCGAGTAAAGACTAGTAAAAGTATGATTCTAATCTCGAACAGGTATTGTTCGATTTAGTTGGGAATTGTATCCAATAAAAATTCAGAAGTTTTGAATAAACCTATAGGAATTGTCTCTTTTTTGATCAATATTTCTTCTCTCTTTCTCTCATATAGTTTAAAACTTTACTTCTTTCTAGAACATTTAAGAAAGAAGAGTTATTCAGAATCAGGGTTTTCTTTGGATGAAACTGCTATCTGATGAACATTTTATCTAGCACATCATGTCGTTGGTTCATATAACCATATCTCAGAAAACTTATAGAGCTAAACCTGCAACAAGCTAATAAAGCATAAGAAAAACCTTCAAAGCCATCTTCATATCGAAAAATCCGAACACCTGCTCCCTTTCTCTCCTTCCAGTCCTTCTCATAACTGACCTAAAATATCTTTCAGTTCCATAATAACCGAAAGAAATAAAATAAAAAATCCAAAAGCAAAAAGTCAAAGCCATTCAATTACCCTCGATTCCCAAAAGAATCAAACGAAATGCCAAATAAAAGGTGCTAACTGTAGTAGAAAGGACTAACAACCGTTTTAAAGAAGAAGAGTCAGAAACAGTTTTACACATGCAAAAAAGTACTAGATACAAATGTATCTATAGGTACAGAAAACTACACACATTCTCTTTCTACCACACTCACTCACAGAACAGCACAGAACGGCACAGCTAAACACAGTTGTTCGTTCTTTTATTCAGTCATTCCATTCCGTAAAGGAAATACAACCAACGAGCCACCAGTAAGGGAGCAGATGTTCAATTTTCATTTCAATAAACTAAATGAATTTCTGTGACTGCTGCATTAAATTTCTGAGTCTTGTTTTTTTTTTTATTTGTTCTACTTCGTCTTATAATTTCTATACGGCGAATTTATAATTCTAGTTTCAGTTTCTTTTTTTTGTTTTGTTCAAAGAACTAGAATGTTGAATGTATGACCTTTTGTGGATATCCTTTTCTTTGTTTACAGACATTTCTATACGGACAGAATTCATATATATTAGAATAACAGTGACACTTACCTTTTTGTCTGTGAGTTTTTCACAGCGTCTTTGTTTGCATATCTGGTGGCTTTTATCGTTGCGACATGGTGCACAATCACCACAGTTATCTTTCCTTTGGCATCCTATACATTCACCACAACGTTTCCTTTTCTTTTTGGTCTGTAAAAAATTATTGGCTTGTTAATTACATTTCTCTGGGTTTTCTGTGGTGGAAGGGTTTCTCGTTACTCGGATACTAATAAAACTATTCTATTTTTATGGCTAATATAGACGAACTCTTGGGAAAGAAAGCTCTATTGTATTGAGAAGAGACAAAGGCGAATAATATGGTTTTGTTTGAGATTTATGGGAGGTATCTTTTGTTATAAGTTGTCGAAATGGGGTATATCATCCTAATGTTAAGTATAGGTTGGAGTTGCATGATAAGTGATGCAGATTGTTAACATTCCTATCAAGGACAAACTAAGCTAATATTGAAAAGTGAACAACTCAAGCTTTGAGTGCTATTTCCTCGTCATAATTAATTTTAAATTCCTAGATTCAGATTTGACCACCATGAAACATTTGAAGATATGACATCCTAAGGATATATCATAGTCTCAGTATTTGTCCCCACGATATTGTGATGATATCTTCATTAAATCATGAATCACTTAACGATTTTTCGGAGATGATTTTTTTGTCCTGAAAAGGCATCAGTGTCTTAGGACAAAAGCTGTTGAGTGATACGTAAATGATGTCTTCACGATGTCGTGGCAAAAACTAGACGATGACATCGGACGCAGTCATCCTTAAGAAATGTTGTATGAGATGAGAGAAATGGCAGAATTATATCGAGCTCTTCAAATGCTTTTTCAGATAATATTTCAACAATGTCCCGTCATCGAAGCAATTAGCTTACTTTTTGTAGACATACGACTTCAATTTCTTAAGGATAATAAAAGATATATCAGAAGATTTTACAGAAAAAGCCGAATTTAACGTTGTAATTTCATGTTTCATAGACGGTTTGTTAACCTACTTACGAAGGACAAACTAAGCAACAACAATTAAAACTGTATAGTTAATTGTGGACAGGTTTAGACTTCTTCAGAAGCTCAGGAAACACACCACTTTTTTACAAAATCTTAATTTTTCTTATTTTGTTCTTTTTTTAGAAAAGAAGAAGGAAATACTGCCTAAAGAATTCTTTGAAATTAATAGTAATATTTTTCGCGACTTAAATACTCGAGACGAGAAATCTTAAAGACTCTCGTTCTCTTAAATAATTCTACTCTAAGCAAGCAAAAAATCATCTAGAATAAATCACATATAGGAAATCTGACGAAAATATCTTATTTATATCTCTACACCTCTTTTTAATAGGAAAATTTAAAGTCATCTGAAAGTTCACTTCAAAGATACTAAAGAAATATTATTGTTTTCTGAAAGCTTTCTCTAGATCACTTTAAGTAGATTGAAAAATAATTCTAATAGTAAAATTAAGACGTCCAAAAGAATGTTTGAAGAAATCTCTTAGACTTCTTAAACAATATTTAAGAAGAAATTAAAATTCTTTAGGAACTCTGACTTCTTTCAAAGAAAGGTATTAGTTGCCTTGGTAGAATAATGTTTCTTAAACAATTATTTTCAAAGAATTTAGAAATCTGAAAGTGTTCTTGACCCTTCTTGAAGAAGTTTTAAAAAGAACTCTTTTAGAAAACTCAGCGCGAATAAAGTAATTATTCAAACTTCTTTAAGACTTCTTTAAGTAATTCTTAGACTTTATTTTCTTTGAAAGACTTCTTTTAAAATTCTTAAATAAAGGAAAATGTCTCTTGTTAACATGGACTAGAACAGTTGTTCAGTTGTAAATATTTTATTTATTGAAGTCAAACTGGTGTATGTTACGCCCTCTCTCTTATAAGACAATCCTTTCTAGCATAATTGCCTTCAAAAAAACTATTCATGTATTGAAGCGTATCTGACAAAATTTAATATAAAACTCTACTCTACTTTCCAATTTGTTAGCCCTCGTATACAGGAAAAACTAAGCAAATAAAGTCAGAATTGAAAATCCCTATTTTAACACAACTCTGTGTAATGTTTAGTACTGATGAAGCACAGCGTGTTGGTTATGCTTACATACTGATACTAAGTATTTAGCTAAGCTACTTCTGACACGATTATATATCTATAACTTCATATTTTTCCTCCAGACTGTTATATCACGAAGCCTCATTCCATTCTTAAAAATGAAATGAAATACACCCAAAAAACCTCCCATTGCATACTTTCCCGCCAAACCAAAAACTAAAAAGTGAAAAGAAAAACCGTAACATAATCCCTTCTAATTCCTTCCTTTCTAAACATTAAAATAAAACTATATTTCAAAGGACTCTGTAACATGAAACCCTCCACTATATGTATGCCTCACAGCCTTTGATATTTAAAACTCTTAAAAAAGAAGATATAAATCTGAATAAAATCGTACCTTGTTATCTCCATTTGTTCCGTCGTTGCTGTCACCTCCCATGCCCAATGAGTTCATTGGACTTTTGAAGTTGGCAGTACTTGAAACAGCATCTACTTGCCCCGGATTATTACTTGGATCCACGTCCATTGCACTCTCCGATTCCGCCGAAGACTCCAAAGAACTCGTCCGAATTTTTCTCCTTTCCTTCTTCCTGGCATCCAATTTCATAGACGGAGAGTTCATCACTTTCTGTGCTTTCATTGGCGTAGTGGTTGAGGGCGTAGGGGTCTGCGTTGGTGTTGGGATGGTGGTGTGGGCCGAGTGGTACGGATTATTCGAATCAACACCATTATTATCAACTATCATTTGATGACTTTGTTGTTGAAGATTATGGTGGAGATGCTGTTGGTGTTGTTGATGCAGCTGATGATCGAACGGAAGCGTTGTTGTAGTCGACACTGGCGGAGTGTGAGGTGGCTCATTCTTGATAACGGTCACTACATTCTGCGTTGGAAAAGTGGAGATCGGTTGATATGCCAATTGAATATGCCTATCATCTATGTACTGTTGGTGATGCGGGTGAGTGCTGTGAACTTGTGCGGGATGGGGAGTAATAGGTGCTGGAACAATTGGATACGAACGAGTATTTACAGATGCCAACGAGTGAAAGTTTGGGTGAGTAGTGGGAATGGCTCCTTGCAATGGATTGAGAATACCATTGCCAGGCGAGACCGCCACTGGAATTGGTTGAATCAAACCCGACTCAAGACTAGCATCACCGAAGTGAAATTGGCTTTGGAAAGACGGCAGCTTTGAAAACGGTTCAAACGATGACTTCAATGGCGCAGAAGACGTCGTTGAGGAAGCCGCCTCTTTTGGTGGATCTATTTCCCAAGGTCTTGTAATAGCGTCAGCGCTTTGCTGCGGCTGTTGTTGCTCTTGGGATTGTGATTGCTGTTCTTGGTGTTGCGACTGTTGCTGTTGCTGCGATTGCTGTTGTTGTTGGGATTGCGCCTGTCGATCGTAGTACTCCCCCCAACCATTAGGATCGACTATCGTGTTCAGTTGATGATGGAAAGTAGCACCATTATTATACAGCGAATGGTTGGTAGTAATGTTGTTCAGATGACTGTGAGTTGAATTGAGAAGATGATCGTGGTGGTTCAAATTGGTTGTTCCACCACCGGGCTCAGCAGTACCGCCTGCTGATTGCGTGCTCAAAATCGAAGCCATTGTAGACATCATTGACTTGGAAGCATTCTAACATTGTGTGAATAACATTTAACTTTCTTTATATTTACGATTTGTATCAAAAACACTAAAAATGATTGTTTCAAAACACTTATATTTTGTACGAATATTTTCACTTTTGAGGTAGTTTCAAAAATTTGTATTTTCAACTTCTTTTTTTTTTGTTTTTTGTTTTTGTAACCGAAAAAAATTTGAACACTTTTGTTTTGCTTTGTGTAGTTTTTTTGTACTATTTTCAACTCGTTTTCGGAAGTTCTCCAAAATTTTGTGTTTTTTTTTTTGTTTGTAATATTTTCGAAAGTTTTTTCTGTGTTTTGTAATTTTCGAAAATCAAATCTTTGTACTTCTTCCGTGTTTGTGTTGCTCTTTTGTTTTTTTTTAGTATAAATATAAACTTTGTTTTTTGGTAATAAATAGATTTTTTTTATAAATTTAAAATTTATATTTCTTAAATAATAAAACGGTTTTGTCTTCACTGGTTTGTTTGTTTTGCTTTTTGTTTTAACTTAACATTTAGAGGCGATTAGAGATTTTTGTACAAATTTTGAGGGTGTTTTTTTTTTAGAAAATAAATAATTTTAAAATCGTAAAATAAAATAAATTAAAATAAATAAATAAATAAAATTTTAAATAAAATGATTAGATTTTTTGGTTTGTTTGTTTTGTTTTTAAATATTTTTTAATCTTAAAAGTTAGATAAAAGTTTATGTTTCTTAACTTTGGTTTTGTTGTTCTGCATTGTTTTTATTTATCTGAAAAGAAAAAAATAAGGTTATTATTTGTATTATTTATTGAATAATTTTTGAAAAGACTACCATTTTGGATTAAAACATTTAGATAAAATATTCTTAACTAACAATAACAATTTAAGTTCATTCCATATAATTTTTGTTTAAATTCGAATTTAACGAATCTTTCAAAAATAGGAAGAGCGGGAAAATCGTTAAATACTGCCGGATCATGTATTAAAATTAACAAACATTGTCGGACAAGTTTCACGTTCAATTAATTCAATTCATTTCCATTCTATTTAATTCTTTCAAAAATAGGAAGAGTGGGAAAATTGTTAAATATTGCCGGATGACGTATTAAAGGAATACAAACATTACCAGACAAATTTCAAGTTCTAGATCAGGAATTTCTATTCCATTTCATTTTTCTTCAATATCTTTCAAAAATAGGAAGAGTGGGAAAATTGTTAAATATTGCCGGATGACGTATTAAAGGAATACAAACATTACCAGACAAATTTCAAGTTCTAGATCAGGAATTTCTATTCTATTTAATTTTTATTCAATGCCTTTCAAAAATAAAAAGAGCGGGAGCATTGTTAAATATTGCCGGATGATATGATAGCGAGAACATTGCCGGATGATATATTGTATGATGACAAACATTGCCGGATTACTTTCAAGTTCTAAGTCACGAATTTCTATTCTATTTAAGTTTTGTACGTTCTCTTTTAAAAATAGGAAGATCAGAAAAAAACACGTTTTTTGAAAGAATTTTAAAACATTCCCGGATGATGTATTAAAATATAACAAACATTGCCGGTTAAGTCACAAGTTTCAACACTTTCTTTCAAAGTGAAAAATATAATTACAAACAAATCCTTAACCTTAATTGTCGTCTCAAAAACAATGAAACCATTTAAGACCTATTTAAGAAAATTACTTATAATTAAAAACAGTTTCCTAAAATTAAGACGACCAATTATTTTAAAGACCTAGCTCTTTTAATAGAATAGAAAATTATTCACATCGCTTTGACTACCTTCAACAGTTGCAGCAAAAATCCTTAAGACGCAATTTTTAAACCGAGTCCTTGTAATTATCTCATTAACATAAAAGCATTGCAAGTTTCTCGTTCCGCTCAACTACAAAGGGAAATATTTTCCATCAGCAAAGCGAATGGTAAGAAAAAAAAACTAAAACTTTAACAGTTGGAATAACTAACATTCAGAAGTATAGTTGAAAACTTTTCCTTTTTTTTTTGTGCTTCTCGATGTTGTGCTGCTGTTTCTGCTTCACCGTACGTTCATTCCATTTCAAAGGAAAAGGAATATAAAGGACCCCTTCTTTCAAGAAAGTGAGTTGAGAGTACTGAGTTATTCGAAAGTTGTTTCCTTCTTTCTTCTTTATTTTTTTCTTTCCAATTTACAAAAAACAAAAACTTTGTACTCTTCTTACAGAAAATAAATAAAAATGTTCAAATTACGTTCATTGTGGATGACTTGAATAGTATTTTCTTGTAGATTTCAAACACGAAAATTCAACAGCATAGCAGAGAGAGAAAGAGTATCTTCTTTTTTAATTGGTTCACGGATGAAGGAACTGGTCGTCTTCAGGGTTTTTAATAATAATAGCTCAAGGATTCCTTGTCTTCTCCTCCACCGTATCTAATAACTTTTTAAGGGTATGTCTTGTAAAACTCGTAATTGGTGGATTCATTTCACTCGAAATTGACGTAATATCAGGTTATTGATTGGTTATCGGGAGTAAAGTAAACATTGATGATTTTGTTTAGTTAATTAGATTTTAATATTATTTTTTTGTTGAAAAATTTTAGTAGTGTTTTCTATGAGAACTTTTGAATCATTGAGGCTCTAACATTGCCGAACAAATATTTATTCAAAAATGCCTAAAAATAACTTTTGAATCATTAAGACTCAAACATTGTAAACTTAAAGTATTTATTCGAAAATGCATAAAAAGAACTTTTTATTCATTAAGACTCAAACATTGTAAACTTAAAGTATTTATTCGAAAATGTATAAAAGGTACTTTACTTAAGACTCAATATTCGACAATTCCTAAAAAGACATATTGAATCATTAAGACTCAAACATTGTCGACAAAAGAAAATACCTACAAAGAACTTTTGAATCATTGAGACTAAAACATTGCCGACTAAACAATAATTTAAACGAATATGCCTACAAGGAACTTTCGAAACATTAAGACTCAAGTATTGCTCCTGCTGAAAAACGAGTTCTTAATAGAAATACTACCGTAAAATTATTCCAGGAGCTTTAGAAGTTCAAACCATTGCTTCTTACTTTATCAAAAATTCGAATTTAAAAGACCTACAAAAAAGCAACAAAGTCTTCTAATTTCAGATATGGCAAGGCAAACTTAATTTTCGAATTCCTTTGAACTCAAACCATTAAAACAGCCAAACATTGCATGATAAACTTATTAATTTTAAAGAGCCACAAAGAAAAAATCAAGTCTCCAAATTAAAAAAAAACAAAAAAAAGTTTTGCCGGACAAAATTGCCGACAAACAGAACTCAAAAAATTCAATAACTGAAAATTTAAATTAGTTTAAAGAAGTCCTCTAAAATCAAACAAATAGAAACTTCTAAAAATAGAAGAACTAAAAAATTTTAAACATCATAAAATTAAAATTAGTTCAAAAGAAATCCTCTAAAATCAAATAAATAGAAACTTCTAAAAAGTCTTATAAATTTAAAGAAAAAAATCTTCAAACATTGCAGGGCAAAATTGCAGAAAAGTAACTTTCGAATTCCTTCGAACTCAAAAAGTTAAAACAACCAAAAATCTAAATTAGGTCCAAAGAAATCCTCTAAAATCAAACAAATAGAAACTTCTAAAAAGCCTTCTAAATTTAAAACGTCAAAACCTTAAAACATTGCCGAAAAGTATCTTTCAAATTCCATCGAACTCAAAAAGTTAAAACAACCAAAAATTGAAATTAGTTCCAAAGAAATCCTCTAAAATCAAACAAATAGAAACTTCTGAAAAGCCTTCTAAATTTAAAAAATCAAAACCTTAAAATATTGCCGACAAGTAGCTTTCGAATTCCTTAGAACTCAAACAATTAAAACAGGATACAATTAAAATTAGTACCAAATAAATCCTCTAAAATCAAACAAGCCAAAACCAATTCCCCTAAATTAAGAACCTCCAAACATTGCCGGACAAAATTGCCGACAAGTAACTTTCGAATTCCAATTAAAAATTTAAATTTGTTCCAAAGAAATCCTCTAACTGTTAATATTAAAGGAATAAATTTCTGTCATCCCCGTCTTTGTAGTTGACATTGCTTTCTTTGTTTCTTATTCTTGGTTGGTGTTTTCGCTGATAGTATTTTAAAGTTCTCTCCTTTCCAGTTCTATATTTTATGTGTTTTTTTCTTGTTCAAAATACGTAGCTCGTATACTCTAGTGCTCAGCAGCTCCTCGTATATAAGTAAAGTAAAGTATAAGAATATATAACGCCAGGTGTTAAAACTTCTCGGAAAGTAAAGGAAAAGAATGGAAGGAAAGAAATAAATATAATTTCAACTTTTCTTTTCTTTCTGCTCTCCGTATTATACTCTTTGCAATTATATTTTCCATTATTTTTACACTCGGGCTATGCGATAAGCAGTTCAGTTCAGCACAGCACAGTACAACAAGCAAAGCAGAAGGAGAACCGAAAAGCAGCAGCAAACACAAAAGACAAAAAATCTTAAAGTCTTAAAGGAATTGAGCCAATTTATAATATAGACATTTATTGCTGCCGTTGTTGAACCTGGTGACCTACTACTTACACTTACATTTGAATTACGATTAAACTACTAACACTACTGAAAGTTTATTCAATTGGAGATGATATTTTTTTTTGAGATTTAATGGTTTAATTTAAATTAATGTATTATATTTTGTGAGTTTTTCAATAGATATTTGGATTCATTTCATTCATTGTTCACGAAACGGCAATGTTGGTTCGAAATTGGAAGTGCTAGGCAACTAAAACATTGCCGACAAAAGAAATGCCTANACTACTAACACTACTGAAAGTTTATTCAATTGGAGATGATATTTTTTTTTGAGATTTAATGGTTTAATTTAAATTAATGTATTATATTTTGTGAGTTTTTCAATAGATATTTGGATTCATTTCATTCATTGTTCACGAA
This sequence comes from Megaselia abdita, assembly GCA_001015175.1. Lineage (NCBI taxonomy): Eukaryota > Metazoa > Arthropoda > Insecta > Diptera > Phoridae > Megaselia > Megaselia abdita. The sequence goes on along the minus strand of JXPG01039494.1, from coordinate 4,067 downwards.
ACGGCAATGTTGGTTCGAAATTGGAAGTGCTAGGCAACACTCGGAATCATTAAGACTAAAACATTGCCGACAAAAGAATATACTTTCAAGAACTTTTGAATCATTAAGACTCAAACATTGCCGACAAAAGGCAATACATACAAGAACTTTTGAATCATTAAGACTCAAATTTCGTTAATTTTCAATAGATATTTGGATTCATTTCATTCATTGTTCACGAAACGGCAATGTTGGTTCGAAATTGGAAGTGCTAGGCAACACTCGGTTTCATTAAGACTAAAACATTGCCGACAAAAGAAAAGAACTTTTGAATCATTAAGACTCAAACATTGCAGACAAAAGAAAATACATACAAAGAGCTTTTGAATCATTCAGACTAAAACATTGCCGACAAAAGAAAATACTTACAAAGAGCGTTTGAATCATTAAGACTCAAACATTGCCGACAAAAAAAACATACAAGAACTTTTGAATCATTAAGACTCAAATTTCGTTAATCGGCAATGTTGTGTCGCTTTCATATTTGTTCATATTAGTAAGATGACTGAAATATCCTTCTATCTTAATTAAATAAGTATTGTAGAACTAAAGAAGTGTCGGAAGTTTATTCCGGGTGGAAGACACAACTTTATTTCTCGGCAATGTTGTATTATTTTTATGCTCTTCGTTAATTCAGCAAAAATACTCTTAATAAAAGTAATGTTAGGAAATAAATTGCCTAAAATCCAACAAAAATCCTATAGCCATTCCAAAATTCCCAAAAACCAACCAAAAGTCAAAGTTAACAAAAAAATGAAACGAAAACCTTAAACTCATGAATCCATCAGATTATAGAGCTTTGTAGAGAGGCCTTAAGCTATATAGACATTTATTGCTGCCTCCGTTGAACCTGGTGACCTAGTACTCACATTGACAATAAAAAACGATAAAACTCACACTAGTGGAAATAATTAAAACAAAAAATCCATTCTCTCCACACAAAGATGGATTGGATGGCTGCCTGGCTGGCTGACTGCTTGCTTGCTCGGGTAGATGGATGGATAGATGGTTGATGGTGGTTGACTGGATGAATGGATGATGATGATAATAATTTTTACTTCCTTTTTATCATCATCGCACATCAACATCATTACCATCAACAGAACAAAAATCAAAAACAAAACATAACGAAAGCAAATACGAACGACACAACAACAACATGACTGTGACTATGGATGAAACAGTACAAAATTCTGAACTGAAAGAATACAAGAAGCCACATTGAATTGAATCGGCGCAAAAATCATGAATGAAAATTTTATAATAAATAATTTGTATCTTATAGATACGTGCTGTTTGAATGTTTCTTTATATATACTATACATATACAGCTAACCCGTCGTCCCGCGTAAAACATCCATCATCTCTATATTACGAACCTTTCTGTGGAGGAGGAGAGGATGATGTATGGATTTTATACGATGTCAGACAGTGGTTTCAGATTTGAATCTTTGAAAACTTTACTTATTTAAGTTCACAAATTTCCATAGATTTGCATCTTTAGTTTATGACTTCTTTTTCAAGAAAATATGAGGTTCTTAGATTAAGTTTGTGAAGAGAAAATCAGGAAAACTAATTAATTTGTATTGATAGTATTACATGAATAGGAAATAAGTTTGCCTGGACAGGGTCGCCAAAATGTGAATTCTAAAAAAAATATCTACAAAAATTTCATGCGAATATTCTTATTTTGAAACCAACAAAATGTGTATTCTAAAAAAATATCTTCAGGCAGGATCGCCAAAAATGTCATGGGAATACTCTCATTTTGAAACCAGCAAAGATTATTTTCAAAAAACAATATCTTCAGGAAGGATCGCCAAAAATTGTATTGTTGTATTTTTAAAAAGTATGAGATAAGTTTACTCCTGCCAGGATCGCCAAAATGTGTATTCGAAAAAATATATATCCAGGAAGAATCGCCAAAAATTGTATTGTTGTATTTAAAAAAAAAATGGAGAGAAGTTTCTCCTGTCATGCGAATATTCTTATTTTGAAACCCCCAAAATGTGTATTCTAAAAAAATATCTCCAGGCAGGATCGCCAAAAATGTCATGGGTATACTCTCATTTTGAAACCAGCAAAGTTTATTTTCAAAAAACAATATCTCCAGGAAGGATCGCCAAAAACTGTATTGTTGTATTTTTAAAAAGTATGAGATAAGTTTACTCCTGCCAGGATCGCCAAAATGTGTATTCGAAAAAATATATATCCAGGAAGAATCGCCAAAAATTGTATTGTTGTATTTAAAAAAAAAATGGAGAGAAGTTTCTCCTGTCATGCGAATATTCTTATTTTGAAACCCCCAAAATGTGTATTCTAAAAAAATATCTCCAGGCAGGATCGCCAAAAATGTCATGGGTATACTCTCATTTTGAAACCAGCAAAGTTTATTTTCAAAAAACAATATCTCCAGGAAGGATCGCCAAAAACTGTATTGTTGTATTTTTAAAAAGTATGAGATAAGTTTACTCCTGCCAGGATCGCCAAAATGTGTATTCGAAAAAATATATATCCAGGAAGAATCGCCAAAAATTGTATTGTTGTATTTAAAAAAAAAATGGAGAGAAGTTTCTCCTGTCATGCGAATATTCTTATTTTGAAACCCCCAAAATGTGTATTCTAAAAAAATATCTCCAGGCAGGATCGCCAAAAATGTCATGGGTATACTCTCATTTTGAAACCAGCAAAGTTTATTTTCAAAAAACAATATCTCCAGGAAGGATCGCCAAAAACTGTATTGTTGTATTTTTAAAAAGTATGAGATAAGTTTACTCCTGCCAGGATCGCCAAAATGTGTATTCGAAAAAAAATATATCCAGGAAGAATCGCCAAAAATTGTATTGTTGTATTTAAAAAAAAAATGGAGAGAANCAGGAAGGATCGCCAAAAATTGTATTGTTGTATTTTTAAAAAGTATGAGATAAGTTTACTCCTGCCAGGATCGCCAAAATGTGTATTCGAAAAAAAATATATCCAGGAAGAATCGCCAAAAATTGTATTGTTGTATTTAAAAAAAAAATGGAGAGAAGTTTCTCCTGTCAGGACCGCCAAAATAAGTTTTTCAAATAAAATACCTCCAGGCAGGACCGCCAATAATTGTATTGTCGTATTAAAGATTAGGTGATAAGTTTCCCCTGTCCTGTCAGGACCAAAAAAAATCTCCAGGAAGGATCGACAAAAATAAAAACAAATAACCTTTAATAAACAAATAAAGTAAATACCATCAGTCTTCCCCAGAGAAAAAAGTGAGACCAATAACTTCACGAAATTGGATACTTTCAAGAGAGCGACAGTGAAGAAGCCGAAGCCCCACATAGATTACAATTTTGAATTTGAGTCAGGTAGTTTGTTTTCTCAATACTATATGAATACAAACCAACTTTCGCTTCGCTGAAAGGAAGCAGAGCACAATATGCAGAACATATATCCTCGAAGGAAATGGCTTCAGTTTGAAAGTCACAAAAAAGTAAATGTAATAAATAAATTAATTAAAAAGGATATTAAATTGCAGTACTTTTGAGAGGGAGTGAGTGCTGAGGTGAAGCTGCGTAAAACTAGAGAAGGGAGAAAAGGACAATTAGGGCAAATTATTATGTAAATGGGGAATATTGTAATTATCTCGTCCTTGCGAAAAGAATCATAATTGAGAGGAAGTTATTATTTATTGAGGGTTGCAATAGTGGGAGGGCTTGGTATTTATTATGAATTCGTAATGTAGTGAAATGAAAAGAAAAGAAATGAAATTAGTTTAAAGAGTAATAGGCCATATGTTGAATTATTACACTTTAAATTACTTTCATTAACGTATTTCATTGCTTTTTATGTTAATTGTTATTTATTGGGAAGTTTTGATAATTATAATAATATTTTTGTTTTTATTATATTATACTAATAAATTATAGGACTAAATCTATTTTAACGAGTGGAAGGGAGAATTGTAGAGAGATACAAGAGGAGTTAGTAGTTTTTGTATGTTGTATATTTTCATTTTTTCTGTTTTAATATAATATAATATAATATAATAT